>LZPO01066674.1:6014-18480 GCA_001675575.1 Neotoma lepida
AAAAAAAACCTCCAACCAACAAAGTGTTTCTTTGTCACATGAAATTCTTGGGTAGAAAGACAGAGTATGTGAATGAATCAAACCAGGAATGACCACCCAACACCTTTAATTAAAAGAGAATAACATGATAAANAGATTGATAAAGGTNAGAGTAGAGTAACATCCTAATAATCCTCAAGGCAAGCTTAAGCTTCCAAAGCTTGTGCATTATGTATGTTTTCGAGAAAGTAGGAATTTCACTAAAATTAGCCAAGTTCTACTGTATTTCTGCATATCAGGTTCAATAACAAGAGNTTTGTAGGGTCTGTTTGTAAGGCAGACATGATTCCCCAAAGACTGTTTTGGGATGTCTTTGTCCTTCCACAGACTCCCGCCCAAAAATCAGCTTTAGCCACAGCCTTATCTACCTAAGAAGTTACTGAAAAGNAAAGCTGAAGGTGTCAAGGCAGTGATTGAGACAGTCTTTCTCCTCAATAATAAAAATAACTAATAGTCTNGGTGCTCACAATATGCAGTAAACTGGTCAAACATCTCTGATTTGGAACATCATTCAGTTTTCACAGTGGCCCCATAAAGCAATGGCTATTTAAACTGTATTTTCATAGGAAAACATTGTACAGGAATTAACATCCAGCTGTGGAGTATTGAGGCTTGAATTCAAAGTGTTATCTTATTCTGGTCTATGCTATATTAACCTAACTGCAGCCCATTTCTTGCTCCTAGCCTACAGCTCTAGGAAGTGAAGTGAAGCAAACTGTGCTCAGCCTTGAATTGGGCTACTATATTGTACAAATCTGAATACTCACTCCTGAATGTTAGCGGTCCTTAGACTAGAAACCAGGAATCCAATGAGGACCAGGGGATGAGAGAGAGGGACTGTCTCTTATACACATCTGTACAAATCTGAATACTCACTCCTGAATGTTAGCGGTCCTTAGACTAGAAACCAGGAATCCAATGAGGACCAGGGGATGAGAGAGAGGGAAGAGGAAGAGGGAACATCTAGATGTGTATAAGAGACAGGGTCTCCAAAATCTCCACATGGCACAAGATCTTATGACTTCCTCTTCCTAAATCAACTTTGCTCAAGCTGTTCTTCAGGTCCTCAATATTCTTCCAATAACTCAATGAATTGACTACTTTGTTGTGTTTCTTGTCATTAGAAACAATCCACATAATTTAGTGACATCATTTGTAAAGAAATCATTAGGATACTTAACATAACAAACTATTAGCATGTATAAGTAGATTATAAAAAATACTATCTTAAGAAAAATATTATCTATAAATAAAATTAAAATTACACCATGCTACAAAACACCTGTGGTTGTTTTACTGTCTCTTGGTGAGCATGCACAAGATTCATTAAACATAACCAAATTGTTTGTGACCTATTTTAGAAAGCTGTATATCAATTATAAGTGAATTTAGATGGCTGGTTTTGACAACGGTGTTCAAGTGAAAAGCAAATACAAGAGACTTGAATTAAAAAGGGTGAGCCACAGTAGTTAAGGGCACTAGCTGCTCTTATAGAGGACCTGGGTTCAGTTCTCAGCACCCACATGAAAGATCACAACCATCTATAACTCCAATTCCAGAGGATCTGACACCCTCTTCTGTCTTCCATGACACCAAGCACACAAGCATACATGTGGTGCACAGAAAAATGTACAAGCAAAACACTCATATACATAAAATAAANTAAATTAAAAAATTTGAGACAAATGGTCATATTTGATATTGTCATCTTTCTTATACAGAACATGAATTTAGCTTTTTATTGTGTAAAAGTGATCAATATTATAATACAGTATAATTACTTGGCACAAATCACAGTTTAAAATTACTATTTTTACACTGAGTACAAATTATATTTTACCCTATGCTCAGACTGGAATAAATTGTAACTAGTTATCTGAAATAGACAAGTATCCTAAAGACTCATCACACATGGCACTTAGCCCAGTGCTACTGATGCCCTCAAACAAACAACATTTGCCTATGGTCCAAGGGATATTCTAACCCAGTTGCTACCTTCTGTTTTCTCACTCTGATCTAGTCACTATAAATCCCAACTGTTGCATCCTATTCACAATCTGTCACTCTTCACTAACAACANGGCTGATTTGTATGCTAAGCGTCCATGTCAGCTGTTGGCAGGCCTCCCAGACTGCCTCGATTCACACACTCTCCTCTCTGTCCAATCTCTTTCTCCCTCAGAGTTCCTTGCTTTCCATTTCTAAGCCCCACTCAATTGGTTCAGAGGATGAGGGAAGCCAACAGTAACCACAAAGATCTCCTGTCTTCAGAAGCTACAACTTCCCAATTCTCTTCAGGTATTTTAGAGAAAAAACATAGAAATAACTAAGAATTCAATATAGGATTCAGAAACATGGTTTTCACAGCCAAATGTTTAAAAGAAGATACAATCTCTGACCCAAAATATATAAACTATCATAATAATTCACAAAATTAAGTCACACAGCATTTGTGTATTTGAATATGATTGTTTAAAAACAAGTATCACTAGGCGGTGGTGGCGTGGGCCTTTGATCCCAGCACTCAGGAGGCAGAGGCAGGAGGATCTCTGTGAGTTCGAGGCCAGCCTGGGCTACCAAGTGAGTTCCAGGAAAAGCGTCAAAGCTACACAGAGAAACCCTGTCTCGAAAAACCAAATAAATAATAAAATAAAATTAAAAAAAAATTTAAAAAAAGTATCCTGCCTGCTCCACATACCAATTATTATACCCTGACATGGATGGATTGTCCTGACTTTAATCATGGTGCTTGCTCTAAAGTTCTTTTACTGCATGTTTATTTCAGGAATTTAAGCTTACAAAAGTGACTTCAAAGTTCTAAAATAGAAATATACTGTAAGCCACATATGTAGCTTAAAATTTTCTAGTGTGTTCATTTAATTTGTAATTATTTAGTAATACATTTTATTTGACTCAATATATCAAAATATTACCTCAATAAATAATATATAATTACAGAGATGATGTAACTTTTGAAACTAAGTCTCTGAAGTTTTCCATGTATGTACAGTTACCATACATCTCAGCAGGTGCAAGTTACCCATGCCATGTACTCAGTAGCCATGGAAGATGACTTAATTTACTGACAACGCAACCACAGAGAAAAGCATGATTGCATGAACTTCCAATGAGAAGAATTATTTGTATAAAGAGAATATATTCTTACCTTAATTTTTTAAAAATTATGTATTTGCGTGTCTTTGGGTTTGTGCACTCGAGTTGAGTGCCTATAGAGTTCAGAAGACTGTGACAGGTCCCCTGGATCTGGAGTTACAGGTGGTTGTGAGCTGCCTGCTGTGGGTGTTGAGAACCAAGGCAGGATATTCTGCAAGAGCAGTATGTATTCTTAACCCTTGAGACATCTCTTCAGCACCCCCTTGTCTTAATTTAAAATATTTAAATTATTGTATTTGTGTCTGGGTGTCAGGGTCATGCATATGTGTGGTGCAGGCACACNTGTGCTACGGCATACATGCAGAGGCCAGTAGACCTTTCAAGCATCATTGGTCTCTTTCTACTGTGGGTTACAGGGATTGAATTCAGGTCCTCAGACTTATGAGGGCTTTTACCTGTTGACCAGCCTAACTGGCCAACAATATATTCTTCAAAGAAAATAAGATCCAATCTAAGGGATAGCCTCAAGTGGTAAAGTGCTTATAGAGCAGGAGGACTTGCATTCAGAATTCCAGTACCCGTGTAAAAGCTGGATGTGGGGGTACACATCTGTATCCCCAGTGGGGGCAGAAAGAGACAAGAGGAGCTTATTTGTCAGCTACCTTAGCAAAATAAAAGAGTTCCGGGTTTAGTGAAAAGCCCTGTCTCATAAGTAAATAAATAAATAAATAAATAAATAAATAAATAAATAAATAAATAAATAGATAAGGTGGAGAGAAAACAAGACAGACACAAAAGCAGACACTCGATGCTCACCTATGCTCTCCACAAGCATGTGCACCCAAGTACAGCCATGCCCACACATATACACACAGAGACACAAAGCTCATGCTAATTAATATCCCCAATCAAGTTACATGATGGAATTCATATTAAAACAACTACTCATACAGTCTAGGTTAGCAAGTATCAATATGCAAACACAGCCTATACTTTTACATTATTATTGATGCCAGATAACAACTTGAGAGGTTCTCATTCAAATCATCCAGCTGGCTACATGTTCACATAATGTTGTCCCAGCTTTCACTGTGGAAATACATCCCTGAGATGAGAGATGACAGTTTAATGAACAGTGTATATGCAATGAGAAGGACACACAACAAGCCATTAGAAAGAGTGCATTTTCAATTCCGTTTGCAATTTCAGGGATGACAAAACATTTCCACGAATTCTTGTTTTCTTAATTAACTTTTTATGCTCTCCCTCCTTCCTTTATCTCTAAGCAACTGCAAATTTAATGAGAATTGATCCTATCACAAGAGTTTCCTAAGTTTAAAACCCAGTTTTTAAAGGTCATTTTAGAAAATGCTTTAAATCTATAAGAAAAAGTTCTAACATTTATTTTAAAAAGCCAAACACATAACATCATGTGATTTATGAATCACCATCAACAACTATGTATATATTTATTCATTTGCTCATGCAACTGGCACTGAATAGGAAATATGTGTCATATGTACATGGGAGAAAAAATTAAAAACATAGAAAAAGTTTGTACTCTATCACAAGAGCTCCAATTGTTCACANTATGTATTCAGAAGCCATCAGGGTAGTAGAAGAAGTAACTAGATCATTTGGAAGAGTATCAAGAAAACACCTAAGCCTCCTTGAGTTGTATGGTCAGCTCCAAAAATACAGAGCTGAGCCTGAAAGGGTAACTAGAAATTTCAGAGGCAGAGTAAGGAAGACGTGAAAACTAGCAATGGTACTTGAAAGAAGCCAGCCCCCCAACAGTCCTACTTACAGACTGTTGGATTGTTGACAGAGAAAATGAAGAAAGAAAAGAAACAAAGCTGTAGGGTTAAGCAGAACAGATTGTGAAAGGTCTGGTATACGCACTGGATGTGCAGCTACTGGCGGGTTTTAGGCACACAGGTAGTTTAATAAGCTGTGCATGGCATTTGTTTGTATTCTGTTGCTCGATCAAAACATCTGAGACTGTATAAGGAGGTGGATTTACTTACCTCATAGTTTAGAGGCTGAAAATTCAAATAGCATGGTGCTGGCTATTGTAAGTGGCCTACATTTGTATTATATTGTATAGGATGGCAACACAGTAACAAGCATACAAGCTAGGGAGATCACATGGAAACAGCCACCCAGGAAATGAGAAAGAGACCAAGGGAAGGGAAGGATTCAGCTTTCATGAAAACTTTCCCAGGAGAATTAGCCAGGGACCAAAGAAACTACATCAAGTTTTCCTGACAGAAGTGACCCCAGGGACCAAATTGTACTCCAATGAGATCCACCTCTGACAGCTTCTGTCACCTCTAATATACTGTCACACTAAGAACCAAGCTTTCACTACAGGAGCCCATAAGAGACAAACTCCACCATGCCATAGTATGTATCATCAAAATTACTCTCCTTAGTCTGGGGCTACCACACTCCAGAGTGATACTAGAGTAAAGAAAACTCATCAACAGCTTGGCACACTTTAGTAATTGGTGATGGATAGTTAGTG
This sequence comes from Neotoma lepida, assembly GCA_001675575.1. NCBI lineage: Eukaryota > Metazoa > Chordata > Mammalia > Rodentia > Cricetidae > Neotoma > Neotoma lepida. The sequence goes on from LZPO01066674.1 coordinate 11,694, forward strand.
ATCACAGAGAAATAAATGGATAATTTCATAATACAGCAGTTTTTTGATGGAGAAAAGAAAATAGATGTCAGTACCATACATCGATACGGAGAGTTATAAGAATATATGCCAAATTTTAGGCATTCTCTATGTCAGGTGTTGTACTTAGTATCAGAATTAAGAAATTTAACCTTCAGGAAAACCATATGGAGTAACTTCTATGAAAACCCTAACTTGAGTTCTATAGAAAGAGAGAGAAAGACAGAGGTTAGAGCATGAGGTATATATGAAAATTTGCATCAGCCAGATCCAAACAAGAATCCTATTGTGTTATTTTTTTTTTCGTTTGTTTCTGGGATGACCAAATGCCAACAGCAGTGCATGGCTCATCAATTGTACAGATTGATGACCAGGCTGGGCTAGGTCCTTCCANATGCTCCTGATCTACCTCACTGCACACAGTGTNCCAGCCAAAGGCCAGGGACATTTGTAACTGAAGANNAACAACTTGAATTTTTAGACAGTAGATGACTATATGAAAGAAAACCTCTCAGGGATAAAATTAGAAGTATTTGTGATAAAACATTCATTTTATTGCATATAGTGATAGTAGCAGGAAAATAATAAGTCTCATCAGCCAATGGCNGGCAACTGAGCATCTTCAAATGATGGTCCCTTTCAGACAGAATAATACACTCCATATCATTTAGTATTAGAAATGCACAGCTAATGAATAATCTATTCATNTCACAAATATTTGTTNAGCATAATTCCATGTATCACANTGACATAGGGCATTTAGGATGNTGGGCCAGTGAAGAGAACTGTCAGGACCACTAGTTGTGGAAGAAGAGATACTAGGTGACTTTTGAAGTTAGTTTATTAAAGTGACCTCGCTTCCTCTCTCTTTCTTTCTCTCTCTCATCAATTGANAGAGTTAATATATATTGTTTAAATAATAATACTTTTGAAATTCTTCAATAGATTTAATAATTCTAATGAAAGTTTCAGTGGCATTTTGTGTAAATTGTTATATTTGAAAATTATATGGAAAGGCAAGAGAAGTAAAAGAGATGAAATACAGAGAAGATCATCAAAAGAGATTGGTTTTCTTCAAATGATTTCAAAACTCATTGGAAAGTCACAGTAACCAGTGCACTGTGGCGTGTGGAAAAAATGAATAGAAATATGAGCACGTGAGATGCATACACACTCCAGAAACAGATCCCGTCACACCTTGCCAACTGACTTTTGACTAATGTGATATTCAAGAAAAGATAGGCTTTTCAATAAATGGCATGGTACCATTGGACATTTACAGAGAAACAATGGAGGGGCTGGGGATTTAGCTCAGCTATAGAGTGCTTTTCTAGCATGTACAAAGAAAACAAAAAAGAAAGTAAAGGGGGGAGGGAAAGGACTGAAGAAAGGGAGAGAGGGAGGGAGGGAAGGAAGAGAAGGAGAGAGAGAGGCGAGTTAGGGAGAGAAGAAAGAGAAAGAAGAAAAGAGAGAGTGAAAAAGAATAAGAAAGGGAAAAGAAAGTAAGAGAGCAGTGATGAAGGAAAGGAGAGAGAGGGGAAGGAGGGAAAGGGAGAAAGAAGGAGGGAGGGAAAACGGAGGGAAAGAGGTAAAGTGAAGAGAGGAGGACAAGAAGAAAAGGATCTTTACTATCTTCAAAAATTAGCTTAAAATCAACATGAACCAGAGAGAAGTAAAGAATCTAAAAACATAAATTTGTTACCTAGACCTAACCTCTAGATGAAATATTAGGAAGAAATCTTTGAGGTTTCAAGTTAAGCAAACTATTCTTAAACAACACATCAAAAACAAAGCCATAAAACTTAGAAAGAATAAAGCTGCTCTAGTGGCTGCTCTGCATGTTTGTTGTTCAAATGGTAATAGCGATTTCTTAGCCTCTANCTGGATACCTCTGTCAATACAGTTATTCTTTGGCAAAGACTTACTACTTTTTCTCTGTTATGAGCAGTTAATATCCACAGAACACCCTCAGGACAAAGTCTCAACACATTCAAATCCATCATTCAAGGACTATTTCTTTTCTGTTCTGCCTCATAGACCATGATTTGGGATTTTGTTCTATGCATATTGGTGCACACCTAGTGTTTCTGGAAAATATCATATACAATGGCATTGATCATAGCATCACCTGTCTGGAATACCAGAGTGCAGCCATTGTGTTATATCTCTAGTGACGGCAGCATGGCTAGACTAACTTTAGATATAAGATGTTCTTCGAAAGGAGTGAAATGGCTAATAAATGAGAACTTTATTTCCCTCCATAAGAAAATAGTTTCAGCCAGTACCATGAGCAGAACCCAGACAAAATCTTTAATGATATGAGCAGCAATGTGAATATGTGTGGACAATTTTCTTGAAAAGTGAAATGGACTATAACTTGAAGAAAACAACAGGAATTNTGNTAAGTCCTTGATCTGCTAAAGAAAATGAGTGTTATATAAATAGAACAAATTCAGAAGTCTGGTGATCTGTTGACACCTCTAGAGGAAATACTATTATTACTACTAAGAATTGCAATGCTAACAATAGTGTTGCTACTTTGAAGAGAATACTTCTGAATTTTAAACAACAGCTTAGCCACATATTAACTATTATATGCAGAAACAAGTGAAAAGAGAGGGAGGGAGAAAAGGAAGGAGGGAGGGAGGGATGCGGGAGGAAGGGAGAAAGAAGAGAAGTATAAATTGCTATTCTTCCTCCACACAGAGAGGAAATAATAAACAACACACATTTAACAATGTCTAAGAAACACATTGTAGTTATTTAGAGTACATTCCAAGATTATAGATTTAATGGCCAAAATTGAAATACTGTGTAAATTGAGGGAAAAGTAATTTCCATAGTTGAAGCATTAATGAAATTCAACACCTTTTCAAGAAAAAGAAACAAAATCTCTGTAAGCTAGGAATAGCAGATACATTCCCCTCCTGACTTTTTAAAAAAGGTGCTTATAATTAACATCCTATCTGATGGTGAAGTACTGAGTATCTATTCCTAGTGCAGTTTCCTGTGTGGGAGTATATGCGTTTGTGTTAGCAGGTGGTCATGTGTATGCACGCATGTGAAAGCTAGAGTCAACCCTGGATATCACATCCAGGAACCATTCTCCTTGCTTTTTGGATTAGGGTGTCTCATTTGCCTAGGGCTCACTGACTTGGCCAGCCTGGCTGTCAGACAAAGCCTGAAGGTTTCCCTGTCTCTGCATCCACAGCAATGGGATGTCAAGTGCGTCATGCCCAGCTTTCTTCTGTGAGTTCTAGGGACTGAACTCAGGTCATCAGGATTATGCAGAAAACACTTTACTGATAATTTATCTTTCCAGCCTCCTATTCTCACTATTTTTATTTAAGTAGTCTTACTCAGTAAACTATGGCAAGAAAGAATGAATCAGTGACACAAAAATTAGGTAGAAAAATGTAAACCAACTCTTATTTGCAGACGACATGTCTACGTAATAATCCTAAATAATTTACACAATAATATCCAAAAGCATATTAAGGAGAGTTCCATAAGAAAGTCAAGTTTCATTTACAAAATGAAATGGATTGTCTCCAGTAGCACAAACAACTGAACAATAAACACACACACACACACACACACACACACACACACACCCCGCATGCAAAGATGCCTCAGTGCTGAAGAGCTCACATTGTCCTTACAGAGGAAGGAAGTTCTTCCCAGAATTCATATTGGGCAGCCCACAAAGGCCTGTAATTGAAGCTGAAGGGGTTCAGATTCCCTCCTCTGACCTCTGAGGGTACTTGCACTCAGGTGAATTTAATGTGCACACACACANAGACACACACACATACACACACACATACACACAAAAAAATTATAAAATAAATCTTTTTAAATTGCATATAAATATATCTTGAAATATACATAAATAAAGTCAATCAGAGATATGATGCTCTGCCAACAGGGCTGAAAGAAGTTTTAAATGCACATATTTGAGTAAACAGATATATCATGTACTTGAACTGGAAAACTCAATGTTGCTACAATGTAAGTCCCCTACATTTATTCAGGTATGCAACACAATGTCAATCACTATGTATAGAGTTTTTTCATACAGTTTCACCAGCTTATCTTAAAATTTATATAAATATGAAAGACAATGCACATAATCCTTAAAATTGAGAAGGATGAAGGACTTACATTAATATCAAACCTTACAATAGACTGATATAGTATGGTACTTCCATGAAGATACAAATTGACTAATGAACAGCATAGAGAACATAAAATTTAAATTTTTAACTGATTTTTCATAAAGTCAAACCAATCTTACAAAGAAGTAAATGTTTTTAATTAAAAACTTGGAAATAATAAAGATTTCGTATGGAACACATTAATCTTGAGCCCTGCATCATCCCATATCCCTAAATTAATTAAAAGTATGTCTTAAAATTCTAATGTAAAAGTTACAATCATAAAGATCTTAGGACACTGTGGTGATTATATTATGTCCCCCAAAATATTGTGTACCCTAATAAAACTTATTTGGGGTCAGAGAACAGAACAGCCACTAGATTAAACATAGAGGTTAGGCAGTGGTAGCACATGCCTTTAATCCTAGCATTCCCGAGGCAGAGATCCATCCAGATCTCTGAGTTCAAGGCCACACTGGAAACAGCCAGGCATGGTGGCACACACCTTTAATTCCAGCACCTGAGATCTCATGTCTTTGCTTGAGAAAGACACACGCCTTTAATCCTAGAAAGTAGTGGCAGGAAGCAGAAAGGTATATAAGGTGTGGAAACCAGAAGCTAGAAGGCCTCTTAAGCTTTCAGGCTTTGAGCAGCAGTGGAGCTGAGATTCATTCGGGAGAGGACTCAGAAGCCTGCAGTCTGAGGAAACAAGATCAGCTGAGGAGTTGGCAAGGTGAGGTTGGCTGTGGCTTGTTCTGTTTCTCTGACCATTCAGAATTTCCCTCAATACCTGGCCTGGTGTTTTCAATTAATAAGACCGTTTAAGATTCGCTCAACAGGACACAATATGAAAAAATATCCACACAAATCAAAAATGGTGTTTAGAACTATTTCTTAATTATGAAAGACTGTAATATGAAAGAAAAAAGTAGATTAAACTAATATTACCAAAAAATGAACGCTCCTATTACTAATTCAGAAGAGACCATTGAGAAAATAAGTAGATAATCATAGGCTTAGAAAAAGTATGCCCAAAATATATCTGTCAAAATCAAGCATCCAGATCAAGTAATTTCTTCTACTCACTAATAAAAGGATCAAGAAGTTAATTAATAAAGTGTAAAATACTTGAAGAGCTGGAAAGATTCATGAGTAACTGATGAGCACATGCAGGCTTGTTCAGCATTAGGCTCCACTCCAGTGTGGGATAAGTGAAAATCAGAAATCCGGCAGCACTGAATACGGGGAAGGAAGTTCAGAAGTTGGAACCTCTACACACTGTTGATGGAGTGCACACAGCAACATTGAGGAAGTGTGTGACAATATTTATACCTAAATACAGCTCTGTGTTATCTCTGTGANTGTGAAAGAGTGTGTGGGGACTTTTCTATGCTGATGACAATTGCCCTATGGTCACAGAGGTCTGTACTCCACAAGTGTGTGCTTTCCCTAGTGTTCAACAGACATGACAATTACATCTCACATTTCCCTGGATATGAGCTTAACTAAAATTAGTAAGAGCAAATTAACATCTAAATAGAGTTCTTGATCTGTATGATGGAATGTGACAAAGTCAAGTGTTTTGATGCTTCAAATTTACATGGAAATGTGTAATAAAGGCTTAATGTTCAGGACCTACAATGACTGGCAAATCATCAAGAACTCACAGAATTTGCCTACCANAAACTGAATAACTTTACAGGAAATTGAGCCAAATTCACAAGCANGTAATGCACAAAGAAAGGAACACAAACTTCAGTAAACACATATAAAATCATCAATCTCACTATGTAGGAAAGTGAAAATTAAAACAACAGNGTACCATATGAATGAAAGAATAGAATAGGAAAGCATAACTGTAGCCAAATTTGGAAATATCAGAGGGGGGAGAAAAAGACACAGTCCCTACAGAGGTCATTTGAGGTGATGAAACCCATGTGGAAAACAAGATCTAACAAATTCAAATATATGCACACCCATGGTTTTACATATACCTTAGAGAAACTCTTGGTTTTACTAACAAGACGGCAATTAGAGGAGCTATATTAGTACAGCCATCAATAGGACAATCAATAACTATATGCTGTATAACAGGTAAAGTGGATGAACTAACTCTGAGTCAAAATGAGTATTTTTTTAAAATATGATATTGAAACAAGCTAAGTTGTGAAACAAAATATGCTGTGTGTTTCCATTAATGAAGAATTTTTAAATATAGAATAATACATATTTTATAGATTGATGTTTTATATGTATCACAGAAATAAGGTGATTGACAGCATCATGACATAAGTCCTTCCAATGGACCAAAAGAATTCATTTCTGTAAAAATCAGTAGACTCTGCTATGTTCTTCCAGCTTGAAGGGCAGCTCTCCCATCTTTTAAGTCACTATGAAAGTTTTCTGATGTCAATAAAAACATCTGAGTAGCATTAAGTCACCATTCGATATGTAAGAAGTCTCACAATGATCAGAGGTTTTATAAACTTTTGGATCTTTATAGCTTTTTTCTAGAAAAATCCAGTAATATTGTTCTACCTAAGTGGCAAATAACCCCAGTTGGTATTCAAAGACTACCTTGGGGTTACTAAAAAGTTAATTGCCCATATATT
>LZPO01066675.1:11894-21909 GCA_001675575.1 Neotoma lepida
TGTGTGTGTGTGTATGTGTGTGTGTATGTGTGTGCATGTGTGTGCATGTGTGTATGTGTGTGTGTGTGTGTGTGTGTGTGTGTGTGTATACAAATACAGAAACTAAAGGAATAGACAACTCTGGATGGAGGTTATTTCGTAAAATGTAATTCTCTCATTCAAACTTGGTCATTGAACCCACTGAAAGTTCCTCTACTAAATAATTCCTAGGAAAATTTTGAGAATATAGTAGATGGATTGATGTCTTTGTTGTTTACTGTAAGTATATAGTAAATAAAAGCCATTAGAGAATCCAAACCAAATCATATTAGGAGGTTGCACACTTAGAGAAGAATGGTGAAATTTTGTTTCCCTTAATTTCTGCAGTGTGTGTACATATGTGGATGTATTTACACAGACTTTATGGTAAATTGAGACATTCCTAAATCTTACACACACACACACACACACACACACACACACACACACACACACACACATCCTCTGCTTCTTTGAGTTAGAGCCGTTCACTAGTCTCCTTTTTAATAGATGACTGGAGATGGAGGTCCCACTTACTGAAAATAGACATTGTATTCTAGCCATATTCTCCTGTCTTTTCTTTTTGATCTACTTTCTACACTTTTTCACTCTGCCCTCTGCCCTAAGAGACTGACCTGGTTTACATCTAAAGACCTAGTTTTCTGGCCCTCTGGCTTCCATTTGGATTCCCAAAGGAGAAGCATAGAGCAAGCCTGGAGGGCGGGAGAAATGAGGGCAGAGTTATTCCAACTCTTTTCCTCCAACCAGCTCTGACTGTCTAAGGACTGAGTCCTCTCCAGGCAAAGCAGTCCTCCCTCCTTAGAGTTCTGGCAGCTGCTTCTTTTTATTGCTTCTGGGCCTTGGGGTGGTAGCATCTGCCCCTCTCTTATGGTACCAGAGTTATCTCTTATTATTCATGGTTCTACCAGAATCATTTTAATACTTTTGTGGAAAATGCCCTTGGAATAATCTTGTGTTATCCAGATTCCCATTGAGAATTTGACTTCCAATTAATAAGACACATAACTTCCAAATGTGTCTTATTAATGATTTATTATTATTGCCATCATTATCATCATCATCATCATCATCATCATCATCTTCATCATCATTATTATCATACTGACTACAGTTTTCCCTCCCTCTTCTCCCCCCAATGCATCCCCATCACCTCCCCTCTGCCCCCACATATACTCATCCTCTATTTCTATTCAGAAACGGGCAGGCCTTCCATTAATATCAACCCAAAGTGGCATATCAAGTTGCAGTAAGCCTAGCACCTCCCCTCCTATTAAGTCTGAACTAGGTAATCTAGTATGAGGAAAAAGATCACCAAAGCAGGCAAAACAGAGACAGCTCCTGCTCCCATTATTAGGACTCCCACAAGAATTCCAAGCTTCACAACTGTAACATATATACAGAGNGCCTAGGTCAGTCCATGTAGATTCCGCGGTTGTTGGNTCAGTCTGTTTGCCCCTGGGATCCTAAGTTAGTTGATTCTGTAGATTTTCTTGAGGCATACTTGAACCCTCTGGCTCCNGCAATCCTTCCACCTCTTCTTCCACAAGATTCCTCTAGCTCNACTTAATGTTGGGCTGCGGATCTCTGCATCTGTTTTTGATGAAGNCTCTCTGAAAATTGGGCTATATACCAGTCTATGACTACAGAAGAATATCATTAGGCATCATTACATTAATTTTTTTGCCAGTCATGCNTGCTTCTATCCTAGGTCTATTTGATATCCAGCCTCAGGGTCCTGGTGATCCAGGCAGCATAAGGGGTGGGATACCTCTTGTGGTGTGGCTCTGNGGCTGGACCAGTCNTTGGTTGGCTACTCTCACAAACTCTGTGCCACCTTTANCCCATCACATCTTGTAGACAGAACCAATTGTAGGTTGAAGGTTATGTGGCTGGGTTGGTGTCTCACTCCCTCCACTGGAAGTCTTGCCTGGCTTCAGGAGGTGGTCAGTTTAGGGTACATACTCCCTATGGCTAGGAGTCTTAGCTAGGGTCACCCTTGTAGAGATCACTCCTGGGAATTCTGATTGCACTAGGCTTCTACCTCACCCCCAAATGTCCCCCTTTATTCCTTCCTTGACCTAGTAATCATNCAGTATAGAGCTGTTCATTTTCCATGAGTTTGTAGGCTTTTTGTTGTTTCTGTCTTTGTTGAAATCCAGCTTTAATCCATGGTCATCNGATAGGAGGCAGAGGGTTATTTCCATTTTCTTACAGCTTTTGAGACTTGATTTGTGACTATCTGGTCAATTTTGGAGAATGTTTCATGAAGTTCTGAGAAGAAAGTGGATTCTTTTTTTCTGTTTGGGTGAAATATTATGCAGATATCTGTTATGCCCATTTGAGTCATAACATCTATTAGCTCCAGTATTTCTCTTTTTAGTTTTTGTCTGGATGATCAGTACATTCATTAGAATGGGGTATTGAAGTCTCCCACTATCAGTATGTGAGAGTCAATGTGTTATTTAAGATTTTGTAGTGTTTCCTTTACAAGTGTGGGTGTCCTTGTGTTTGTGGCATAAATGTTAAAAATTGAGACATCATCTTGGTGGATTTTTCCTTTGATGAGTTANGAAGTATCCTTCCACACCTCTTTGGATTAATTTTGGTTTGAAGTCATTTTTTTAGATATTAGAATAGCTACACCAGCTTGCTTCTTGGGGCAATTTGCTTGGAAAATCTTTTTCAAAACTTTCACTATAAGGTGATGTCAATCTTTCATGTTGAGGTGTGTTTCTTGTTGCAGCAGAAGGATGGATCTTTTCATATCCATTTTGTTAGCCTGTGTCTTATTATTGGGGAAATGAATCTGTTGACATTGAGAAATATTAATGACCAATGATTGTTTATACTTGTTATTTTGTTTAAGTTGTTGCTGGTGGTAGTCTCTCTGTGTGTATGTATGTGTGTGGTGCGTGTGTGTGTGTGTGTGTGTGTGTGTGTGTGTTCCTTCTTTGGGTTATAGTGGTGTGAGGTTATTTTGTTAAAAAATATTTTCTTACCTTTGAGCTGGTAATCTCCTCCACCTCCTCCCTCATGCAGGGTGGGTGTGTGGTAGAGTGGTAGCTTACCTTGTTGCAGGGAGCTGCTGGTCTGGCCTCTGATGGGGTAAAGGACTTCTGCTGCAAGTATAGCCTGGAATAAAGTGACAAGGAGAGGAGGAGTAGATGGGGTTATGTTTGACTTGTGTGGGTGGGTGGATGGGTGGTCAGTCTCACCTTGAGTTCAGGGAGCTAGTCTGGCCTCTGGTGGGGAAGAAGGCTTCTGCCAGGGGTGTGGGTTTGGATATGGTGATCCCAAATATGTCTTTTAGTCTTCTGAATCATGTGTCTAATAAAAGGATAGAAATCCCCCAAAAAATTTCTATTTGAACACACACACACCCACACATACACACATACACACACACAAAAAAAACCCAAAAGATCTATCATAGCATTAGAATCGACCTTGAGGCAGAAGTATTATATGCAAAGGACCAAAGAGGACATATTTTAGCATTTGCTGGATATTCTAATACAGCCATAGTTTTAAAAGGCACATGGCCATGGACAAGTTCTAATTAAATTGTATTGCAGCAATACCAGAGGGGTGTAACAAGGCCCCTGGAATATATAGTTTGCTTAGCTCTGGCTAGAACATGCACTGTAAACTTTGTTTATAAGAGCTACATATTGTATGTCTCTCTTACTGGTGTCATTAACAAGCAGGGTTTGCTTTAGTTTACACTCATTTTTTTTCCTTTTTTTACATTTATTTGTCATTTTTCTACTAGGTTTGTGGATAGAGGGTGTTTATGGGCTACAGCACAAGAGCAAGTATAAAAATTTGGGTATAAAAAGGTGGTAGCTTACAGATAATAGACAGATATAAAAGATAACACTCTGAAAAAAAATCTACACAGGAAAGATGGACCAAAAGAAAGAAAAGTAAAAATAATAAGCAAAAGGTAATCAAAGCAGCTAAGCAAGAAAAAAGTTTGAACTAGTCGACTATGGGTGGGTACTAAGAACAATAGGTAAATGCAACATTTTTAAACACTGGCTTTTTTGGGGGGAACTGGCTTGTGTTTGAGTCCTAGTATAGATAAAGGATTTATTAAATAGGTGTCAAAGACTAAGACATTGCAGTGGTTTCACGGGTATTTGAAGAACTTTTTTTTTAAGTTAATAGAAGATTTATTTAGGGTTAACTTACAGCCAGTAAAGGGGTTGGTTATTGAAGAACTTCTTAAGGGAAGAATGAAAAATAAGAGTGTGAAGTCAGCGAATTGATTATTTTTCTACAAAGTGAGGAGGACACAGGTTTAGGAACTGACATTTCTCAGTACATTAATTTCTAATTCTATGAAATTGCTTATTTCCTAAGACTACATGAGTGCTAAGTGGTTATATTAAAATAAGTGAGGAACCATCACTTGTCATTTATCTGCATGGGTATGTTTTGTGAGTGTGTGTGTGCATTCCTGTGTGTGAGTGTGGGTGTTCATGTCCCTCAACACATANGTGAAGGTCAGAGGACATTTCTCATTTTCTGCCTTGTTTGAAAAAAGCTCTCTTTTGTTTCTGCAGATGCGTATACCATGGTTGGCCTGTGANCTTCTATCTCCCATCTCTCCATAGGAGTGCTGGGATTACAGATGTGTTCTACCACACATGATGTCACAGGACTTCTGGGTTTCAAACTCATGTCCTCAAAAGTGTGCATCTAGAAATTTACTCACTGAACCATCTTCTAGTATTAATATCATTTATTTTCATGGTTGTATGAATTAATTTGTTGTTTAAAAATGAAGTGGAGGGAAAGGAAAATTGATGTTGGAAATTTTAGAATAGTCCATTATTCCAAATTTCAATTACAGAATAGAAAANAAAGCTTGGTAGACAANCAAGTTGTATTTGCACTATCTGAACAAGACAACACTTTTCTGATGATTTGATATTCAGTNTCACATCTTTTCATCAACAAGTTTAATCAGGGAAATTTTTCTCTGTCTTATTTTTCTGTCAAGGAACTTTTAGTAAATTAGGAATATAACCCTTCTTCCTAGGATCAGAGATATAATTCAAGCATCACTTAATTTCTAATATCATAACCAGGCTGCACAAGCACTGAGGAGACCTCTGGGATTTTGNAGCAAGGCTCTTCCATCATCTACAGATAACTACTTTNTCATTGAGAAAAAGCTTTGCCTACTATCTTATATATCCCATGACCATGTCCTAAGACTGACACCACTCACAATGGGCTTGGCCCTCCCACATCAATCATTAATTAAGAAAATGTACCACAGGCTATACCACATCATTTTGCATAATATTATGAATTGCATATATTGATTTACATATATTAATCTGTTATTGAGATAAATGATACTACACTATTGATATGACTAATGACAATGCCTCTTCGTTAGGTACCTACTTNGATATTTGCAACCTTGGAGAACACTGAGTCTGGACTGCTCCCTTTTAGTTAACAACTTATAAAACTGAAGACTAGAACCACAGAATTTTACTTACTAATCAGAAAAATAGGACTGGAGTCATCTGACCCTGNGAGGAGTGTTGATACCATGCGTCTTCTACAAGTTCATTAACAGANAACCACATGTGGCTTCTAGAGTTCTATGCATACCATTTCCCCACCTCTAAGAGGTAAACGAAATGGATTTGTCAATTACATAAACAAAACAAAGCCCCCTGGGAAAACTACTTCTTTTAGAGACATAAAATCAGCCTAAAGTGAAAATTGATACAGTGGTCCTCCCTTTACCCATTTTCCATTCTCCCCTCTGGAGTATACATTACTTTACTCTATGGCAAACTCTATCAAGGACTGAGTGAATTGGGGAAACACAAAGTGAGATCCTGGTGACACTGTGCCTTCAAAGTGTATCAATACCAAATAGCTTCTTGAAAAGAAATTGGCTGTGGTAAGTCCTACTATTATAACAACCAAATATTTCCAATTCCTGCCTTCTGTTTCTTATATCACCACTGTCATTCATCTCACTTATTGGTAAGGATGCAAAGACAACAACAATAAACCTGATGCAGTTCACAGGAGCGAAGGAGTAGAGGGACCCTAGGAGTCCTTAATCCTACACAAGGAACTACAGGCAACAAAGGAATGCTAACAACAGGAAAACAGTCTTCTCCAGGGATGAGCAAAAAAATTGGTTATCCAATACCAAATGGTCAGCCCCAAGGACACAGATACAAGTAACAATATATAGATTGAGCAGGTTGCACTTATGTATTTAGGAATATATATGTATGTAATACAAATTAACNAAAAAGAGGCCATGGGCATGAAATAGAACAAAGATAGTATATGGGAGGGTTTTCAGGGAAGAAAAAGAAAGGAGAATTTAGAAGATTATATTATAATCTTAAAATCAAAAGGGAAATAAATTTTAAAAAAGAATACATTAGTAAACATACACACTCTCCAATACGGGCCCATTTCTATTTTGAGTAAATTGTTACATCAGTTGAGAACTACACAAGTATATAATTTTACTTCACTCTCTCTTATTCCTCTTCTGACATTTTTTTTTTATATGTAGATCCCAGTTTCTGACATTTGCCTCTGAGGAAGTTCTAGCATTTCTTTCAGGACTGATCTGCCAACAGATTCACTGTTTTGGTTTAACTCTAAAAATTCATGTTTCTCTTTTACTTTTAAACAATAATTTCACAGAGTATAGAAACTTAACTCATTTTTCTCTGAACATTAAATATTTCACTCAGTTTGTCTTGTGCAGTTTCTAGGGAGAACTTAAATGTAATGATTACCCTCACTCTTAGAAATAATAGCTTATTTTTCCACTGTCTCTTTTCAGGCTTTTATTTTTATTACTAATATTCTTATGCTTGAATATAATATGCTTACCATATTAGGGTTTTGGTGTACTCAGAATTTTTTAAAGATTTATTTATTTTATTTTATGTATGAGTGTTTTGCCTGCATGTGTGTACATGTATCACTACATGTGTGCCTNGTCCCTGTTGAGTTTAGAGAAGGACAGATGCCCTGGAATTGAATTTACAGATAGTCACGAGCCATCATGTAGGTCTAAGATTTGAACCTGGGTCCTCTGTAAGAACAAGCACTCTTAAACATTGAGCCATCTATATCTCCAGCCCCAAATAGGTGGTATTTTTTGAGCTTCCAGGATTGGTGAGTTAGTACCAAATAATAACTTGTGGAATTTTTATATTATTGTTTCAAATATTTCTTCCTTTCTTTCTTATCTTTTTGGGTTCCCAGGGAACATATGTTATACTTAGTAGTTGTCTCACAGCTCCTAGTTGTTTTGTGCTGTCATCTCTTTCTCAGTCTCTTTTTCCTTTTGTGTTTCAAATCTGGAAGTTTTTACTGAGGGAAACTCAAGGGAAGCTCTTCCTTCCACTATTATGTTCTGTTCTCCTAATGAGCCCATCACAGTCATTCTTCATTTCTTTTACTGTGTTTTGATCTTCAGTTCGTTGCTGTTGCTATTTGTTTGTTTGTTTTTAACCTTTCTTAGAATTTCCATTATTCCACAACATTGCTCATTTTTTTCTTACATGTTATTTGCTCACTATTGACTAGATCCTTCAGCTTATTAACTGTAATGTTAAAATTCCTCTCAAAATAATTGTAGCAACCCTGTTATATCTGAGTCTGGTTTTAATGTTTACTCTTTACATAAGAATATGTTGTTGATGATGAATATGATGAAGATGGTGATGATGATGATGATGATGATGATGATGATGATGATGATGATATTATCCTTTTAATTTACCTTCCAATTTTCCTGGATAGCTAAAAATGAAGTAGTGCTGAAAATGAACTTCTGCAAATAGACCTTTTGTAGGTAAGACATGCAGAAAAGCTGCGCATTCCATGAGATGGCAAAGTCTCAGTTATGTAGCAAACTTGTGACTCTGGTCTGTATACTGCCCAAGTTCAGCCTCTTACACCTAACTTGGGTATGATGACTTCACCTGAGCTTGCCCTGTACTGATTTTGATTTGGGTCTGAACAATCTGGCAAAANAGCTTCTGCTGAGTGCAAGTTTTGTTAAAAACACATAACAAAATGCTCTGGCATATTTCAAATGATTTTTTTTCTCCTGGTGTGATTATGGGCGGATCAAGGGCTCCTGGTGCCGAAGTCATGGCTTCAAGCCCATTAGTCCTTGCAATTGAAATGTTCTCAGAGTTCTGTAAGTGACAATAATAGAAGAGATGCCATGATGGCANTTTGGTCCATTGTCTGGAATCCTAGGATGATGGGGCCAAAAACCAGACAACCCAAGAGTCTGGACTGCCAATCAGCTCCAGAAATAGGTGGAGAGGGTTTTTGTTTGTTTCCCTGTTTGTTTGTTTGTTAGCTTAAGTGTTAACTATGATAGTGACTGAATCACATTAAATTAAAACTACAAAACAAAAGTATGGAAAACCCTCTATGACCTGATTCTCGTAGATTTTGCCAATCTCAGACTTGTCTGCACCGGGCATGTAGCAATTCACAGAGGGTTGATCAAGTATTTATACCTAATACTGGTTCCACTGGAGATTTCTACCTCTTTGTGTCTCTGGCTTGGGGCAGTGATTTCCTCCATGCTCTTCCTTCTCACACATATCCAGAAATATCNAGCAATTTGCCCAGCTTCGTCAACATTTCACTTAGAAGGATAAAGACTAGGCTCCCAAGCTCCTTCCTTCCATACCTGAAACTTGAAATACCATCAGTGTTCTCTTGAGTATTTAGACATTAGCTACTTTCCCACGTAAATTGTCTAATATCCTCCACTTCAACAATTAGTACTTCAAAATGGGAGCATTGAAACCAATGGGTCAGTGCCTAAAAATATTTCTTAAACACAATTTCTGATCCCTTTTATAGTGAGTTCTTGGTTATTAGAGTTCAACACTAGTAAGAATAATTTTAGTGGCCTCTTTGGGAGGATAATCTTTGAGCACTAGCCAGGTAATAGTTTTCACTCAACAATACAACTCATTTAAGCAGATTTTGCTTTTCCATGTGGTTGGACCCTGGAAAAGTCCTCTGCAACCTGAGTTTTCAGCTGCAGGTCTGCTCCATCTCTTTCAAGGTAGCAGGTGATTTCAACCAAACTAAACATGTCCAGACTTCATAGTACCAGAAGCATTTCTGAATCATAAACATAAACTATTTAGAGCCTTCTCATCGTATGCCTAGTTACACATGGTACATTCTTCAGTTTGCTCATCGAGCACTTGCTGTGTACTCAGATGTGTGTGTGTGTGTGTGTGTGTGTGTGTGTGTAAAATGAAGTACTTGTGCTAAACTAAAGGTGTAGTCTAAAGAAGAGCTTGATAATAATATGATTTGTTGTCCAGACATCTGAAGTTTCTACTTTGTTTTATTATTTTTACAATGACACCATTATTGTCAGGATCACTTATGCTCAAGCCTTGAGATTAATTCANTCATTAATTTAACTGTTTTAAAAAGAGTTATGTCAGTTTTTGTGGATATAATGTTAAATAAANTCAATGAGCTACTTCCTCCTTAAAATTTATTATCTGTTGGAAAATTTATTAATGAAGACAATATACATAGTTGGTAAAAGCAATATTATTTAAGCTAATGTAGTTTATTGAGAAAGGCAATATTCAGGAAATGTGATCCAACAGAATGAAAAGTACTTTTTAATTAGTTGTTTAGAGGTGGTAATAGTAACATGTAGATAGGAACAGGTTTTTCTTTTATCATTGTTAATATTAGTATTGTTATTGGTTTCTCTCTCTCTCTCTCTCTCTCTCTCTCTCTCTCTGTGTGTGTGTGTGTGTGTGTGTGTGTGTGGTATTGCGAGTGGTTTGTACATATGCCAAGATACATATGTGATATGTGGAAGCCAGAGAACAAATTTATGGAGTCAGCTACCTCCTTCTACATTGACTTGGTTTCTAGATATTAAACTCAAATCAACAGGCTTGTT
>LZPO01066675.1:26096-48790 GCA_001675575.1 Neotoma lepida
TACTCCATGATAGTAAATGCATGACTAGTAAACCAAACTAGAAAGTACTGCTTATATTCCCCCTGCATTTCTTCTGATCAACTACTTGTGAACAGCATCAATCAAAGANTACCAACATAAGGGATTTGTCANGCTGCAGTCACCCCTACTTAAGGGTGTGTGCTTNTGGTTCATATGTTCATAGGTTCATATGTTGTACTTGCCCAAAGTCACAGAATAAGAGGTTATGCAACNTTTTAGAAAATTTAACCTAAGAGCTGAATCATCACCTAAAGGAAGTCAAGTACTTTTAGAAAGGGTTACCATGTACCATACTGATTTTTACAACTTTATTAATCGAATCAACAGGGTCCGTTTTTGTCTTTGTCCCCAATTAGTTTTGTACCTGAAGAGTAATTAGATAAGAGCTGCAGCCAAAAGCTCTGACTAACCTAGACATGGAAATTCGCCGACGTCTACATCCAGTTGAGCTGTCTCACTGGCCTCTATTTAATTCTTAAATGATTCCTTGGAAACAATTTAAATAGTTATTAGTTTGTGTTTATATATATGTATTCAATGTGTAATGTCTCTTTATTCTATTTTCCTATTGTCTGTCTGTCTGTCTGTCTACCATTTATCAGTTTTAGAAGCACCAAGAACTACAGATTCCAAGACCCTCAGACAGAAAAAGTTCTCCATACCGAGGTATAAGAAATCCAGTTAACCACAGACATTGAACCATCTTTAAAATCTTAGGCCTCTTTACACTTTTGAAATTTGAGGTAAATTGCTTTTCTTCTGTTCACATTGGAGATTTGAAAGATACCTGCTCTTTAGCTGCATTGGTCTGGCTGGAGTTTCCTGTTGCTTTTATATTAGAGAAAATCTCAAAACGCACTTTCTAGTCTATCAAAATTATTTGAATACCNAATATGAATATAATATTTTATGAGAGTCATTGTACATGTTTCAGAGGATAAAGAAAATATTACTGAAAATTCAGTATCACTTGACAAGAAATCTGTTTAAATGAAAACACTGCAAGGACAGAATGATAAAAGAAATATGTTGTTTTCTTGATTAAGAACACCCACAGTCTTTCACAGAGTACCCACAGGAAGCCAGGAAACATAGTGGGGAGAGNGCAAAATCTATGGCATTCTTTATTGGCTCCTTTATTGTCTGAGTAGCAGCAGATATAAATATTCTCCATGGCCTCAGGGCTACCTTCAGAAATGGTGGTCTATATTAACTTAAATTGAAAAGAAAGGGGGGTAAAANGGGAATGAGGAAAGTGTTCATGACTATGTTAAGCTGCCACAGGCAGAGATTGAAAAATGGTGCAATAATATTCTGAGCAGTTGACCAAGTTCAGAGCTGTTAAAAGGGAGTGACAGGTGGCACACACATCCTCAGGCTCCCAATCTTTCAATTCTACACTGCACTCACTCTACCNAGACTAATCCTGACAGCACTCACATTGTACCATCTCTTCAGCTAATTTTTATCATTGGCTTCTGTTAGGGGCAAATTATTTTAAGTGCCTAGAAAAGACATAACAATGATTAATTTGCATTTTGTCNCAGATTTTAACTATTTATATTAAAGCATGAAATTACTGAATGAAGCAGAATTTGTTCATCTATCTTGAGGTAGTAATCCTAGGATATTACTACATAGCAGTGCAATCCCTTGTTTATCCATCCCTGAACTTACATTTGAGCTGCTTGTCAAACTGGCAATATGAATTTCCATTTCTGTATTCTTAGTGCGTAGCACACAGAAAGAATAGCATTTGATAATTTTTACCNGTATCAGTTTTGCTGGAGTTTCATGTTGCTTCCATATCATAGAAAATCGCAAAATGCATTTTCTAGTCTATCAATATGATTCAAATATCAAAAGTGAATATATTATAGCCATTGTACATGTTCCAGTGAATAAAGAAAATATATTTGAGATTTGATGGACAAGTAAAAAATACTAATGATTAGAAAAAAATTTTATTTTCTGGAATTTGTGCAGAAGGGTTTTCTGTAACTTTTTCCTTGCCAAAGGATATCTCAAAGTTCNGGGGTTTCAAATTTAATTCCCAAAGCTATATCCCTGTTTCTGACATGCTTACCAAGCTAAAGCTGCTGGGATTGCAGTTTTGAGGTGGCTGAAATAAGGACAGTAGACAGTGAGTTTGCTGATGTTGGGGTCGGGTGTAACCTAACAGGAAAAAATGGATGGGGTTCTTCATTTTAATTGCTCTAGGATCTAGAAAATATTTCTGAGGTTTATAATGATAAAAGTGGGGATTTGACCTTTGGATTTGATGCATAATTAGTAAGTTACAGCAAATATATTTAGCAGGACATGCACAGATTTGAATCACTCCTAAAAGCACNNTTTTCACAAGAAAATAGTACCTTCTGCTACTAGGAAAATAATGCCACTTTTTTCTTCTAGAAGTCTGTGAGTATAGGTAGCATCATCACATTGCTTACCTATGCCAACATGAACTCACTCTTAAGGGTCTATGCAACTCACAAATCAGCTGTGACAATGCCAAATGTGAAGAAAGCATCTCTCTCCATGTTACCCCTACATTTAGTGTTTATGTGAAACTTGCCATGTATGTGCAGCTACCTTGGTTTCTTTTGGCTGTTAGTAGTCACTGCAGATTATATGATTAATAATAGATTTCCAGATGTTTTTGCCAGCAACTCAGCTTTTCATGTGTATTTGGATACACTTCATTTTCCCCAAAGTTTCTCAGTTGTAATTATTATTATTATTATTATTATTATTATTATTATTATTATTATAGTTAGGAAAATATCATTCTGGCAATGTTGAATTGTTACTGGTTCTTTGTACTCTTGGCAAGTTGTGAATTTTAAAATCTCTGTTCTCTATTACAAAACATTATAGATGTGAAAATGAAATTCTAAATGGTCTTGTTTTATTTAACAAGACGGAGGCAGAGATAGATAGGGGTGAAAATCTGACAGAGATCAGAGGAATTAGGAACAGCCGCCAGCCTCACCTTACCAATGCCGCTGCTTCCAAAAGAGTATGTGACTTCCTATATCTCCACGCCTATATTCCTTTCTGTTCTGTTCTCCCATTGGGTCTCTCAGCCTAGCTACCTCACTTCCTGTCTTTCTGTATAGCCCTCCAGAATTCTATGGTTGATGTTATGATTAAAGGCATGTGTCTCCATGCTTGACTCTTTCTAGTGTGACCTGGAACTCACAGAGCTCCAGACAGACCCTGCCTGGTAGATGATAGAATTAAGGGCATATGCTAACATTGCGAGGCTAGCAGCTGACCTTGTTCCTCTGATCCTCAGATAAATTTTATTGGGAGACATAGCTAAAATACCACCACATAGATGTGTCAGAAAAGCCCCTTCAAATATCCCTTCATTGACTCACAGATTGTTTTGTGCAATTATTTGCTCTGGATTCAAANAGTCCCTGGGACAGAGAGATGTCTCNGGAGTTGTGAGTGTATANTGCACTTCCAGGTGGCCCTAGTTCCCAGCACTCATGTCAGACTGCTCATAAAATCACCTGTAACTCCAGCTTCAGGTCATCTTTCACTCTCTTTTTCCCTCTCAGATAGCTACACTTATACAGACAAACACATACTCCAAAATAAAAGTAAAAATAATAAAAGTATTCCTTCGTGCAGAGAAGGGGGGTTGCCTTGCAAAACACACAGAAAGTTTCAGTAGCTCCTCAAGAAAATGTGCTCAGCTTAGGGCAAAGCCTATGGTTATGGAAAGAGCCGATACAAATATAGTCAAACTTCTCATATCAAACACCATTTGTGAAAAAATTCCATAAGCATGTAGGCTGTCTCTTATACACATCTAGATGTGTATAAGAGACAGGCTTAGGGCAAAGCCTATGGTTATGGAAAGAGCCGANACAAATATAGTCAAACTTCTCNTATCAAACACCATTTGTGAAAAAATTCCATAAGCATTTCACAGATATTAAGAGAAGGAACCAATAATTAAAACTTTTTGACAACAGCAACTGTTACAATATTTGCAGATAAATGTATATTTTGTCCCTAAGAAACTTCACATTTCATCATCTAATAAGTTTAATGTCAAATTCCCAGAAGTAATGTCACCANTTCCATATTATATTGTCAGCTTTATCCATTGATAGGAAAATTTGAAACTCAAAAGATAAAAATGAACAGTGCACTAAAATGTTCTAGACTTGAGTGTTTAGCATTTTTCAGATTCAGCTGTAAACATCGTGCCTTCAAGATGTTATTTACTCTATTTCCTACATGAATATAATGTCCTAAGATCATCCTGCACCCTCTCCTCATCTCCGCTCCTTGCAAACCTCCCACTACTTACCCCTCACAACTTCATGTCTTCCATGACCTCCCTCCTCCTCTTCCTTTTATTTTTTATTAGAGTTTTTAAAAAGTATTACTTCTTTTCTTTTNGGTATGAAATAATTTCCTAATGATTGTTAAGAATTTGTGAATGGTTTACAATGGCATATTTGACTGGTTATCTTATCAACCATGTGTATTGAAGGAAGTGCGCCACTAATTGCAGGCAGTGGAAGTAACAACAGATAAGAAATGATTTTAATTGGAATGTTAGTCTTGGTCTAAACACTGCAGCAAAGCAGATTGCACAGTGCCTCCCCTCAATATTNCAACTTACTCTGCTTCCTAACATCTCCTCTGGTAAGGATATTACCATAATTATTTTTAGATTNATTAATGATATTTAAATATGAATATGCCTATCCTCAAGTTAGCTTCTACCCATTTCAACATTTCACATTACNACAATACAGGGCATGTCATTTCTAAGANAAAACAAGAAATCTACNGATAGGGAAACAATTACATTAGCAGATCCTGCTGTTCAATCTTTCAAATGAATGCTGGAAGGCTAGAAATAAATGCTATTTTATTAACTATCTCAATGACTACATATTTTAACATCTTCTTTTTCATTTACCCACTCTGTCCTGTTTTTTTTTTATCCTCTGGATAAAACTATTCTGAATATATGCTCTATAATAATACTTTCCACTATCATTCATACATATACATATATATATACACATTCACCTGAAAGCCCATTTTCTTTACTGTCTATGTCATCTTATTTACTTCCTCATGTCCCAGGTTCTACTAGAAGAAAAAATTGGCACCACAGAGACAGAACTTTTAACAATTTTGCTAAGTGTTGAGTCCCAGGAACCATAGACCTGACTCAGTGGGTAAAGGCAGTTGCTGCCAAGCTTGATGACCTGGGCTGAAGTTCTGTAGCCAGAGTGGTAGAGAGAACAGAATCCCATGGGTTTCATTATGAGCTGCAAACACACAATGCAGTGCTAGTGAACAGATCAAATACATGCACACACATGCACACAGAGAGAACTAAATAATAAACAAAATGTTTGCAAAATCCCCAGCATGTAATGCAATACTTAACATTAGACTACAATATATATTTTTGAAGAATAGTTACAAAGGCTTGGCTATTGTATAGGGATTATGTCTGTCGATGTGGCTATTAATGGACCAGGGGAACAGCATCTATACTCCCATCTGCTAACTCAGACTTATCAAAGCTAGTACTCAAAAACCAAATCCCTATCATGAGGACAAAATACATGTTTGTTCACCCATCCTAAGTTTGTGACTGAGATTCTTATAACCAAAGGAGAGATTAGAAAGAGAAAACATACATACATGTCAAATGCAAGATTTAGATGACATGGAGACTTTAGAAGCAAAGATTGAAGAAACCAATGCAATCCGGGTATTGTGGTGAACAGCTGTTAGCAGTCACAGTTATAGAACCAAGAGGTCTAATCTATTGCTAATAACTCGAGGACAAGTAAGTGAGCAAGGCCTGTTAGTTCACATTGCTAATGACATCTCCTTTCCTAGAAAATTTTAAGTGGCTTTACCAGGTGATGGCATGAACATATCAGATGGTGATATTGCTTCTGCTGTTGTCTTAAATCCTATCACAGCCTGTTTGTAAGTAGCTTGTCAGAAGTCCTGTCACAGTAACCTTTTCCCTGTTGACTGTGAGCACATCAGCATTTGCTGACTTATTTCAAATCCTTTNCTTTCTTTTTGTTTATTAATTTTCTTAATGTTTAAAATTTTCAACTTATATATCTTTTCTTTGCCATTAGATATCATTTTATTACTATATTTTGTTTGTTCTTTAGAAAAATGGTATTGTGTTTTACCCTAGGACNCTGAGCTGTCTAGTCTCAGGTTCTTGGTCACCCAAACAGTATCAGTCATGGGTCAATCTTGTGGAGGGAGCCTTAAATCCCATCAAATATTGGATTAGATTACTTCCAAAAGCCATGGGCCATCATTGTTCTAGCATGACTTGCAGGCAGGACACCACTGTGGATCAAAGGATTTAAGGCTCTCAGTTGGTGTTTATATTTCTCCTTTGGTAGCATGCAGAGTACCTTCCTGTACCAAAGACACTAAAATGTAAGAGTTCACTCTTAGGATCTCTGTAGGCATCAGTTCCACTTCTCCATGTTCAATGAGTTGTGTAGGTATTCTCTTCATCAATGAAGCCTTGCTGTCAGCTTTGACAGAGCAACCAACTGTCCTGGCAACAATCTGGAGAGTTTGGAGCCAACAACTCAATTAGATGTAACCCAATTCCCAGAACTGGAAGCTTCATTTAATGATAGATGCCAAGCAAGGACTCTCTCTCCCCCCATTAATTGGTGATTTCATTTAGGACACCTACATGTATGTCTATATTTTAATTGGTGATTTCATTTAGGACACCTACATGTATGTCTATATTTTATGAAGTTTCTACTGTATTAGATTTCCATCCTAAGCCTCAAATGGCCCTAAATTTTAGCTGTGTCTCCCTATATTTCCTCCCTTCTCCTACCCTCTTCTCCACCCCACTTGATCCTCTATTCCAGTCCCCCATATATCCATAACTAACTCTTCTATGTCCTTTTCCTAGTGAGAGCTATCTGTCCCCCATAATCTCTTACTTTATAACTATCCCCTGTGACTCTATTGATTGTACATCGGTTACCATTGACTTAAAACCTCATGTCCACATATAAGCAAATGCATACCATATTTGTGTTTTTGGATCTGGGCTATCTTACTCAAGATGATTTTTTTCTAGTTCAATCTATGTACCTTTGAATTTCATGATTTCACTTTTCAACAGCTGAGTAACATCCATTGTATAAATGTACCATGTTTTCTTTATTCATTTATCCTCTCTTGAGGGACATCTAGGTGGTTTCCAGATTCTGGCTATTGTGAATACAGCAACAATGAGCATGGTTGAGCCAGTGGGTCTGTGGTAGGATGAAGCTTTTGANTATATGCCCAAGAGTGGTATAGCTAGATCATGATGTAGATTGATTCCCATCTTCCNGAGGAACCACCACACTGATTTCCATAGTTGCTGTATTAGTTTTCACTCTCACCAGCAATGGATGATTGTTCCCCTTGCTCCACATCCTCACCAGCAGGAGCTGTCACTTCTTTTATTGATCTTAACATTTCTCATGTTTAGATGAAATCTCAAAATTGTTTTGATTTATATTTCCCTGATGACTAAGGATGTTAAACATTTAAGTGTTTCTCAGCCATTTGAGTTTCTTTTTTTGAAAATTCTCTGTGTAGATGTATACTCCATTTTTTTAATTGGGTAATTTGTTTTCTTGGTATTTGAGTTTGTTTGTTTTGTTTTTTAAGTTTATTTTGTATTTTGGATATTAACTCTTTATTCGAGGTATAGTCATAAAAATATTTTTTATGCTGTAGGTTGTTACTTGTGAAATTTGCTTCACAGAAGCTTTTCAGTTTCATGTGGTCTCATCTATTACTTATAAGTCTTAGTGCCTGCTCTATTGGTGTTCTGTTCAGGAAGTTGTCTCCTGTGCTCATATTTTAAAGACTATTTCCCACATTCTCTTCTATNAGGTTCAGTGTGTCTGATTTTATGTTTAGGTCTTTAATCCACTGGAACCTGAGTTTTGTGNAGAGTAATATGTATGGATCTATTTGATTTCTTCTACATGCAGCCATCCAGTTAAATCAGCACCATTTGTTGAAGATGCTGTCTGCTCACAAGTGTGTTTCTGACTTCTTTATCAAAATAAGGTGTCCATAGGTGTGTGAATCTATGTGTGGGTCTTCAATTCTATTCCATTGATCACATGTTTTTTTCCACAACACTATGCTATTTTTATTTCTATAACTGTGTAGCATGACTTGAAATCATTGATAGTGATACCTCCCACAGTTCTTTTATTATTCAGGATTCTTTTAGCTATTCTGGGCTTTTTGTATTTACGTATGAAACTCAAAATTGTTCTTTCAAGATCTGTGAAGAATTGTCTTATAATTTTAGTGTGGATTGCATTAAACTTGTTTATTGCTTTTTGGTAAGTGTCCATTTTTATTATATTAATCCTACTGATCCATGAGCACATGATGTCTTTCCCTCCTTTGATATCTTCTTCAATTTCTTTAGTGTCTTGAAGTTTTTATCATATAAGTCTTTTACTTGCTTGGATAGAGTTACTCCAAGATAATTTATATTATTTGAGGCTATTTTGAAAGATGTTGCTTGCTGATTTCTTTCTCAATCTGTTTGTCATTTGTATATACGAAGGCTACTGNTTTTTGAGAGTTAACTTTGTAACCAGATACTTTGCTGAAAATTTTTGTTAGCTGTAGGAGTTTCCCAGTTGAATTTTTAGGATTTTTTAAATGTATATTATTTATCTGTTTATACATATATTTATTTATATATCAATATATAATATCATCTGCAAATAAAGATACTTTGACTTCTTCCTTTCCAATTTGTGTATANTTAAAGTTATTTACTTATTTTGGTGTTTCATGCATGAGTATTTTATTTACATCACTTCTTCCCCTCATTTCCCCAACCAGCTTCTGTATTTAGTCTGGACCTGGATTCTCCCACAGATTATTGTCACATATTCATTTTTTCCATGATTCTGTGTCACTCCTCAGTGTAGGTAGAAAGAGTAAGACCAGGAGAGCTGCAAAGTGTCAACACTGCAGAGAGCATAGTTTCTCACAACTATCTACAGTGCTAACCTTGTCTGCTGTGATATCTAATAGAGGAAATAGCTCTGCTTGCATCAGCAGTTAAGATTGCAAGAGTGAATCATTATTGTCACCCTTGATATCATTGTAATCATGCTGCTGAGTACCAGTCCCATTTTTTAATATGTGATCTCTGTACATCATACAGAAAGACTTTGGAGAATTGATTTGGAGGAAGCTCATAATGAACTAAGCATTATTGTCAAATGTGTCTCTAGAGGATTTTTTTTTTCTGGCAGCATCGAAGACTTTTGAAAATGTAATGGTTTCACAAGGCCTCTGTTTCTCCTGTCTATTAGTATCACTCACACTTTGAGCAGTTGAGATTATTGTGATGCCTCTAACAGATGAGTTATGAAGTGATTAGTTCAAAGACAGATACATGAGACATACAAATGCTTGAGTATATACAAGATTTATCTTTGGGAAAGCATCTAGTGTTTGCTTTCTTTTTTTTTCCTCTGCAGAGTGATAATTTTTCACAGCAAAACAAAGAATGAATAAAAATTATGATGCAAAATAACAACACAACTAAAATTTTATTATAATGTCATGTTCATTTATTTTGCACCTTGTTTTTCAAAATAAGGTAATAAAGCTAGAAAATATGCCATCTGAGAAAGTAGACATTGTAACAGAAATTCATACTTTTGGTTACCTTGAAAAAAATAAAGCAATGTTTTTTTTTTCTAAAGAATGGAGAAAAAACTGGAAACCAAAAGTTTCTTAAGCAAATTTAATAGTATAATGTTAAAATGTTAAAAATGAGACTAACTATATTTGAGTCAAGGGAGGGGGATAGTTGCCTTTCTTAGATAAAAGGAAATATAGTGAGTTGTAGAGTTTGGACTTTCTGCTTGTCTTGTTAAATATCTGTCACATGCATGNTCTGCCTAGTATTANAACAACTTGACATAAGCTAGAGTTACTGAAGAGGAGGGAGCCTCAATTGAAAGAATGTTTTCAGAAGACTGCACTGCAGGCAAACCTGTAAGGCATTTTCTTAATTAGTGATTGACATGGGAAAGCCCAGCCCATGTGGTTGTCTTCACCCCTTGGCTGGCGGTCCTGGGTTCTACAAGAAAGCAGGCTGAGCAAGTCATGGGGAGGAAGCCAGTAAGCAGCATTCCCCACCCCTATGGCCTCTGCATCAGCTCCTGCCTCCAGGTTTCTGCCTTGTGTGANTTCCTGTCCTGACTCCCTTAGATGATGAATAGTAACATGGAAATATAAGCCAAATAACTCCCCCCTCAAGTTGTTCTGGTCATGATTTTAACAAAGCAATAGTAACCCTAAGACATTGTATAAGCACTTTAATTAGACAGTTACAAACACATTTAGATATATATGTAATGGCTCAAATATATATCATAATTTACATATAAATACATACTTCATTATANAGTCAGTATCANGAAACACCACTTTACAAAGTTAGATCTTATTCTCCCCCATGCTCCTTGTATAGGAAGAAGTTTATACTGTAAGACAGTTTCATTCACAGGCAACATGTAATACATATGTAACATGAGTGCTCTGTAATTANAAGCAAGAGGCTGAGCTAGACAACCAATTAAAGGCTCAAGAGAAAGGCTCATAAAGGCTCATAAGAAATGCTCAAAAGAAAAATCCTGAGGATTTTTGTTCTTGGCTCTTCGGAATTTTAAGAAGTCGGGAATGTGTTAGCTTATGGAAGTTTTCCAGTGAGAAAGACTGGGTTGGGGAGAGGGCAGCTGATGGTGCTCTGGCTCTGTGTGTGCAACTCAGCAGTAAGCACCTGTGAGCAGATTGTGATGCTTCAGGAATGGAACACAGATCCAAAGTTCACATCAGTGAACCATAAAACTTCAGAGGCTCAAGGAAGGATTTTAACCCTCCCAAGTTCTAGGGGCTCTTTAACATGAGGAACAGAAATTACCAACCTCCAAACTCCCGTAGCAGCCATGAGACAGTGAAAAGGACTACTACTCAATTAACAGGCAGAAAATCAACATTTGTAACGAAAACAATAAAAGGTCCAGCCTATATATTTTCTCCCTGGGTCCGTGGAAGAGTCTAACAACCACCTGGTGATTCTAATCTGAAGGACATTCAATGAATCTAAGCACACTGAGTTCTTTAGTCCATTNACTTTATTCTTCTAAGTAAAATTTTATCTACATAGTTTCTTTTCTGTTCTCATACTTAGCTTCTCTTAGTCCCTCCTGCTCTCAGTCCCTTCTGCTGTTCTCTTATTCCTATCTAGTTCTTTCCATCTCTGTTCTCATTTTGTTCTTCTGTAAGGAACATCTAAGACCTAGGGTAAAACCCCTGGTCAGGAGTGATAAGTTTAGAGTAAGATAAGCAGTAGAGTGATGTAAATCAACTATGTGTGGAAGTAGTGATAAGGTTAACAGAAATGAGTATAAAAGAGGAAGCCTCAGAGACAAGACAGAGCTCCTCAAACCCCAGACGTGAGACGACTCTCCTCTGCCAGAGAGGTGAGATCCTGCCCTCAGCGCAGACGAGGCTGACCCCAGGAAGGCTGGCCCAAGATCCAAAGGAACAGACGTGGTGAGTCCGGACCTGCAAGCCCAGAAAGGTATCCCCNCTTCCGCTTGGAAGANGGGGCAAATATTGTGTTCTCAATTGTAACCTTAATTGTATGAATAAATAAGTGTTATACCAAGCCNGAATCAAGAGTGATTATTCCTCCCCCNTAACTGGGGTATGTGCTTGTCACATCTTCTCAACCAATTCCCCCAGTACTGTGAGGGAACCAGTATATATACACAAACAGTAATTCTTTGGCAAAGCAGTTCCAGGCTTGAAGTTTTCAGGGTNGCAGAGAGAGGTGATAAGGATCCACACATAAAGCAATAAATGTCAGCTTCCAATTATAACCCAAAGGGGGAATGACTAAAGGGGAGTTCTCTGGTAAGGTCCACTAAAGGNTAAGATCAATTAGGGATAGCACCTGACTGAGGAGGAATTAAAANGTAATTTGCACAAGAAAGAAGCTTGGCACCTATGNCTGCCTGGCCTTGAAGGCAATCTCCTTGGGTCAGTAGGAAGTAATTAACTACCTTAAGTCAGTAACTAGCAAGTGGCTAAAACATCATTCCAGGAATGTGAGCAGTAAATCTCTTAAGTTAGGGTCTTGTATAAATAACCTGGGGTGAAGGTAAGGAGTTGAGGATTTAATTGTTAGTAGTTATTTTCTCTTATCTGTAAGTGAGATGAGCTAATGTTTATCTATGTGCAGTTTTGTCTTTGGAAAAAGATATCTTTGCTGAAATACTTTTGTCTGAAGAATGACTCTGGCCAGATTTATGTTAATGAAAAAATAAACACAGCTGGGGACAGTTATCCAATTACCCCAAATGTATAGGGAAAGTTGTGCCCAACATTGAGATGCAATCGTGAGATTACATGTACACATAACATAGAAATGCATAGTATATGGGGAAAATCATAGCTGTTATTGCACAGGAAGTTTACAAGAAACAGCCAGTTCATTCAAAAGGCAGTAATTCCATAACGCCTTGCATGATGGTTTCCTCAAACAGAATCCTTAGTTCTTATAGGCTGACCTTTTGAACTCTAGTTGTCACTGCTGTATACTCTCATGGACCTTTGCTACCAGTGGTTCTCAATACATTTGAACTAAATATGAAAAAAAAGTGGAAATATTTTTGCTCCTAAATTTGAATAATTCATTTATAGTTAAATTACTAAAGCATATCACCAAAGTATTAGAATAATTTTAAATTGATAGAAGAGAGCTATAAATGTGAGAACAGTCCATATTGCACTGGTAACCACATTCACCTGTGGCAAAGGGAAGGAAGTGATAAAATTAAGTGTTAGAGAAAATCAATCTAACATTCAAAGATTTGTGATTCGGGCAGCACCTAAAACCGTGAGAGTCTCAGAGTGGGCAGAGCACCAGGGAAGGTACAGAAATAGCCTTAGAGGTGTGAGCCAGCATTTGCCTGACTA
The DNA here is from genome assembly GCA_001675575.1 of Neotoma lepida. Taxonomy (NCBI): domain Eukaryota; kingdom Metazoa; phylum Chordata; class Mammalia; order Rodentia; family Cricetidae; genus Neotoma; species Neotoma lepida. The sequence continues at coordinate 39,201 of LZPO01066675.1, forward strand.
GAATTGGCAATACTCAGGTTCCCTGGGATTGGTTGATATCATGCTCCATATAAAACAACTTTTTGTATTTGGTTTCAGTTTGTCTATATAATAAGGAGGTCAGGTTGCAATATGTTGTGCCCAAGCTTAAAGTAGATGCTAGCTCCTGTCAAAGGCCTGAAGCTTACTAGCAATACTTATCTCTTTGCTGAGTGATAATCAAGAATGATTTTACTTTCAAAATGGTTGACTTGTGTTGTGTTGCTGTAGACGAAAGTTTGTCCAGTCCCGCTTCCGGCTCCCACCGCCGCTTAGACTCAAATAAACACACAGAGGCTTATATCATTTTTAAACTATGGCCCCAGCAGGCTTCTCGCTAGCTAGCTCTTACATCTTAAATTAACCCATTTTATAAATCTATGTCGCCACGTGTTCCACGTGGCTTTACCTGTGCGCCCGTTACATGTTTTCTGGATGGCAGAATGGCGTCTGCTCAGCTCTGCTCTTTGCTTCTCTTCCCCTAGTTCGAATGTCCCGCCTAACCTTATTCTGCCTCACCATTGGCCAAGCAGCTTTATTTATCAACCAATCAGAGCAACACATTTTTAGAAAGACATTCCCAGCATGTTGCTAAAGGGGTCCTACTGTAAATGAATCTCTGCCTGGGAGAACCATTAATGGATTATTGCATTTGTTACCAGTACCCCCCTGAGTTGAATCTGTCAAAGGGATAAGAAACCCCTGAATTGTTCAAAATAACAAATCACTGTAAGAAATTAAGCCCCTGCAAAGAGGCAGGAAGGGATGTCCAGGAGGCTTGAGACAGGAGCATGAATCCCCTGAAAATGATATTGGTCATTATTATTGTGTGCTGCGTTGTGATGCAATCTTCCACAATACTACCTGCATATTTAAGAAATGCCTGCAGTGCAGGATTGTGAGGAATGTTTTGGGAAAATAAAGTAATTGGATTTTTGTTTCTTGTTTTTATTCTCACAAAGGGAAAAGCAAGGTCATGCAATGGCAGGAAGCTCAGTGTCACATCACATAGTCACTGGGANCCAATGATAAGAATAAGAGATCAGAAGTCCCTTACATAATACTAGTGGCAATAAAGTAGATGGAAGCATGACATCTTCTCTTGCAGTTCAAACAATAAAAAAGTGAAGGATGAAGTTTTCTTCTTTGTTCATAGCAACAATATTGGAGTATTACTTGGACATTAAGAACCAGAATGCATTACTCCTTGGGCTATTGATGATATCCACACTTGGGGACATATGAAAATTTTACATNGCCTTAAAAAGTCCTAATAACAATTAATTTGAAAATCAGCTTTTCAGTCTCATACCAGTCACATACCTCAGGTGCCAAACATGAGTTGAGATGTTGTAAGGTGAGAATTTTATGGAAAGAATTGGTGGGGCAGCAAGGTTCTATTGCAACAGAGAAGAGGAAATAAGACTTGTAACTGTTAAGAATGAACTACAAGTATTTTACACAGAAGAATGAACTGGTANAAAAGTAAGCTATGTAGGTAAGGCAGCATGATCAGCGATGTTTTGTTTGGAGATCTTGATGGCTCTCTGGCAGTGGACTGTAGGGACCTTGAGANTGGGCTGTCTATGACCTNAGACTGACATGACCCCAAGTGTAGGGCCTGAAGAAAGCAGGGAAGGTGGTTTGCTTAGCAAATGTCGAATTCTTATGGATCTGTAGAATTATAAAGATGTTTCAGTCAGCAGTTCTCAGTCATTAATCAACTAGGTCTCAGCTTTTGGACTTCTGAGGAAATCTCTGCATTGTACAGTTTTCAGAGGACTGGTGCTAATTCAGCTCAGTTAAACAGAACGTCTCAAGCTGAGCAACGAACTGATCTGACAGTTGTTCATCATCCAGTCCCCCCAAGGCCATGTCTGATTACCTGGCCTGGTAGGGCACTTTCAGTCAATCCCTTCTTTCTGCTCATGTTTTCTCTTAGTAACTTTCTATCCACTGATCCCATGACATTTTTTTTCTCCAACACTTCTAAGGAATTGTAGTTTTATTTCATTATTCAAGTTCTGTGAATATTTAGTACAAGGCCATGTCTGAAGGAGGTCCAGGTCAGGTAAGACTGACTCTCTATGAGCTACTTCATGGGGGCAGACAAGATAAAGACACATCCACATACTGTCTAATGAATGAAACATGCCTAATTTATTTGTGAATACTTGGTTATCACTTGAAAGTTTCATGTATGTGCACAGTGTAACTGATCATACGCACTCCCACTTTCCTCCACCCTCTCCACCTGCCCAGCCCCCAACACTTCTTTCTCCCAAACCCATATTCTATGTTTTTGCTGTTTGCTTGTTTCCTATTACTCATTAAATCCAATTATGCACTGAGGCACAGGGCAACCTGCTAGTGGCCACACACTGGAAGAAAAGTGATTCTCCCGTGCCTAGCAGCCAACCATTGACATTAGCTCCTGAGTTATGGGTGGGACCTCCTGAATTTCCCCCCTCAGGTTAGAATGTTGACTGTCTTGNTCTTGTGCTGGCTGCTACAGTTGCAAAGGGTTCATGCATGCAGCTGCTGTGTCTGGTGGAGGTTAAAAGTAGTTTTCCTGGGCTAGCGAAGTGACTCACTGTGTAAGAACACTTGCTGTCCAAACATGAGAATCTGAGTTCAAGTCCTTAGNATTGGGATAAAAATAATCAGGTGTAGTCGTGTGCCTGTAATCCCAATACTGTTCCTGCATACTCATGCACTTTCTATTTCCCATGGTAGCATTCTCTCTTCCCCTTCTTCAGTGATATTCCCTAAAAGCCTTAGAGGGAGACACTGGATATAGTTATCTATGGCTGAACAGTCACAGTTATTTATTCTCAGCACATTTAAAAATAATGAGTATCTGCATTAATTTGTTACCCACTGCAAAAAATAAGTTTTCCTGACTCATGTTGGGAGTAGCATAAGTCTATTGGTACAAACTTAAATATTTAAAAGACTATATGAAAGCACAGCCATTTAGCAAAATTTCATCAATGAGTTCACACTAGGGCCTATGCCTCCCTAGCTATAGGTATTTTTATAAACCAGGTTTCCAGTATCAAACATGAATTCCTTCCTGTGTGTCAGTCTTCCACTTTGCATATACATTTTTACTTGCCCATAATCCATATCTTTGAAATTGAGATCAATATTTCTCTTATGCTTCAAGAGGTCATTGCAATAATGACTCTTGAATAAAGTCATCCTTACAGCATTTTACATTTATGAAAAAGTTATCTTTAACAGCACAAGACAATCTAGCTAATCATTTATAAACCAGTAAATGGGGATCTGAGGGTTTCTGGCCTTGTCATACATTGGGATACAAGGGTTCATCCATGAAACTTGTCAAAGTCATTGGGTAAAGGCAGAGATGAGAGTGGCCTTCGTAGTATGTTTTCCCCTGGAATACAAAACAGGATGGATAAGCGTGACTCCTTTAATTGTCCTTGCTGTCCTGCAGCACCAGCCTTAGGTAAATTTGTCCTACCGAACTCCTCCTCTAACAGTGTATACAGACAAGAGGCTGCATGTCTCCAAGGTGTAGTTACTGTGCAGGTANGGATCTTCATGGATATAATGGATATCTACAAATCTGTTTGATGTATTAAGAAAATATGAAAATTCCAAGAGCCTTAAGAACTCACCGAGAGGCACTGGAGATGGGGATCAATACACAGATTTCTTTTTTCCACCACAACGTAATGTTTCTACTAATGATTTGGGAATTTCATACATGCAACCCGATCACATTTGCTTTCCATTCCTCCCAGGCCTAGCTGCCCACCCTTGTGCCCTCCCCAGAGAAAGAAAAACAAAGGAGAAATAAACCAAGCCCAATTTGTACTGTCCATGTATTCATTGGAGCCTAGTGAAGCCTGGTCAAACTCCCGTTGTTCAGTCCCTTAAAGAGAACCTAGTNCTCCCTGCCCCACCCCTCACCAGAAGCCATCAACTGTGAAGAGACACTCATCAGCATCTTTATCACAATTTTTAAAGAATCTTCATTGGCTCCATATCCAGACTGTTTCCCTTTTTTGGGGGAGGGGTGTTGTTACAGAAGCTCTCAATGTCGCTCACTCTCAGTTATGAGTCTGCAGTTATCTATACCACTGCAAAAGATGCTTTTGCCCATAGCAGCCAGCAGCAGCATGGATCACGGGCATCCACATGGCATCTGGAGGCAGCATATATGAGGAACAGGCAGAAGCACAGATCACTGACAGGTGGCATCCCAGATCACGGACATCCACTTGGTTTTCAACAGCAGCACAAATCATGGAACTCAGCATTATCTCCAACAGGAGCATGGATTACTGACATCAATGGCATTGGCACTCATCGCATTTGACATATTACATTGAGTTCTCAACAATTCCTGGTCATGTCTCAGGTTTGTGGATCATTGAAGTTCTTAAGAAGTTTGATGAAGAATTAAACAGAGAGAAAGGTTATTCTGTTTCTACCTNATCTAGAGGAGGTTAAAAATAGTTCTTCTGGTCTAGGAAAATGGCTCAGTGTGTAAGAGTGCTTTCACGAGAATATGAGTTCAGATCTCTAGCACTTACATAAAAAATTAANTGTGGTCACTTGCCTGTAAGCCCAATACTGTGGAGACAAAAAGATCACCGGGGCTTCCAGGCCTCCACCATAGCTTTTGGTAACATAAAGAAACCCAATCTCAACAGAATAGGGTNGAGGGTGATAAAGCAACACATCCAGCANCANCATCTAGTCTCCCCAGGTGCAGTGCACACAGGCGCCCTCCTCAACACATATTGTCGTCCTACTGTCCTCCTGGAATACATGATTAAGGTTGATTAATTAAAATCTTAAAAGGAAGGTAAACAATCAAAAGGCAGTTTTAATTGTGTGTGTGTGTGTGTGTGTGTGTGTGTGTGTGTGTGTGAAGGGAGTCCCAAAAGTTCAGGTTTAGAGGTGGTCATATGATTTAAATGTAGTTANCATTTTAGGCTAATCAAAGGTAAGGATGTTTGGGGCTTTTGTTGAATAGAATGAAAGCAACAGGAACTCAGGGAGAAATACGTGCTGCATTGTCTGAAATAGAGAATTTACCACATAGTAAGTATTATTTNTATGAGCTATTCTTGCTGGCATGGAGATGTTTACAAAAAAAAATAGTTCACTTACAAATAAATGGAAGTCTTTTTGTAAATGGTGAGATTTATACCTTAATTTTAGGCAGTTGGGAGAAGGAAAAAAAGCATTTTTTTGTATCTGCTGGTTCTTGGTGACTTTTGTACTGTAATAATCTATATGCCAAAAGGCAAAACTTAGAATGGAATACTCTGACATCTTTCAATGATGTTCCAGTGTTGAAGTGACTATAAAAGCAATCAATACAAAATANCCTAACAAAAAATGTATGGCTACTTTTATAAATACAATGCATTTTTATTAGATATAAAGTCATCCTCCCTAAAATTAAAAAAGGAATAACAAAGAAAACAAATTTCTGGATAATGAATATTTCTTTCTTGTGTGTATGTGTGTGCAAGTCCATATGCGGAGCCATTTCTTCAAACTTGCCTAGATTTTTTTGAGATATGATCTCTTACTGGCCTGANAATCTCTCCTGAAGCTAATCTGGTTTGTAGAATAGTAAGGATCTGTATGGGTGCGTGTATGTGGGGTAGGAGTGCATACGTACATGTGTGTTTGCATGTGTGGAGGTCAGTAATTAACCTCAGATGTTGCTCCTCAGGCACCATCCACCTTGTTTACTCCTTTCCTTATTGCCACTGCATACATGTGTCTACCAGTGCCTCTCTTCCTCCCCCGGCCCCCGTGTGTGTGTGTGTGTGTGTGTGTGTGTGTGTGTGTGTGTGTGAGAGAGAGAGAGAGAGAGAGAGAGAGAGAGAGAGAGAGAGAGAGAGAGATGTGTGCACATACATGTTTGCATGGGAAGGGTACATTAGTGTGATTGTAATGAGTGCACATGCATTTGGGAGCCACTGGTTTATGTCAGGTGTGCTCCTCAATTGTCCTCTGCCCTATATATTGAGNCANGGTCTCTCATCTGAACCCAGAGCTCACTGATTTGGCTATTCTACAAAACCACCTTTCTCTAAGNATCTCCTCTCTCTGCCTCTGAAGCTCTGCTCTGGCATTAAAGGATATGGATGCTGGTGATCCAAACTCTGATTCTTGTACTTGGCAAGAATTTTAACTGTGAGCCATTTCTCGCACCCCACCTACATCTTTTGAAGCGATCTCTNCTTGGCCTGGAGCTCACAGATTGTGCTAGGCTGGCTGACAGAGGATTCCAAGAGCCCGCCTCTCTGCCTCCCCAGCACTGAGATTACAGATGCTGACTTGTTCCTTTCTTACAAAGATTACGGTAATAAATCTCAGCAAATCATACTGTTAAGGTGAACAACAATTTATCTACTATACAGTTTCCTTAGCCCTATTTCTCAGAACATTAAGAGGCACAGACACTAAATAGTATTTGCACAGTGTAATGAAGTTATTCTCTTGGCCTTTCTGCATAAGAAAACCACTGATTGAATTTCCCATAAACTTTAAATAAATAACCCACATAAAAATGAAAAAATATTACTGTGTATGAGTAAAAGATTGAAGAAAATTCACATAGAATGCCTGACAAAATGNCTAATGAAGTTGCTTACCATTCTGCATCCTGATTTTGGACATTCATCTATGATTTTATTTTATAAACCATATGGAAGTGTTGACAAATTCTTCCTATTAATTAGTTGTTTGGTGAATATAGCTAACTTATTTATGAATAATTAGTTCAGAGACACTGCATGTTCAGAAATTTTTTNGATTTTATTTTCTAAACTTTATTTCAACATTTTTTTAATTAGGAGAAAAATTGTTGCTATTAAACCAAACATTTCATCTTTTATGTGTAAAACAGGTGAAAAGAAATATAACACTGTTTGGTTTACCTCATGTCAAACATAATTAGGAAAAACATTAGAACAATTTTCATAGTTAAATGGCTGGTTAACTTGCAATTATAAAAATAATAACACTAAATANCTGTAAATAAAATGTTAGCAANCAAAACAATATCTAACTATAATTTAATTTATTAATTCTGTGTCTGTATGCTATATTATATAAAATGAATTAGAAAAACTGCCAAGGTAGACATGGGCAGGAAATGTGCTAATTTGCATATCACATTAAGGTAAGATGAGAGAGAATAGATGGTAATTGGTTTTTATTTTTATTTTAAATATTTACAAATGTATCCTGTTACCTTCTTCTTTACTTATATATGTTATGAACTGATATAAATTCAAAAACATATCATCAAATGAAGACATCTAACAGGAAAATGGAATTCTAATTTCTAGAAATGCCAAACTATTTATATAGTAAAAATACACAAAGGTCTTTATTTTGGTTTAAATGTTAATATTTGGAAAAATATGGCCTTGNACTCCCTTTTACTCTGTTCTTAAAATGTGTTGTCCATTCAGTTCTGTATCTTTTTCACATCCATCCTTCCTTGAAAATGTTTCTTTGAACAATACCATTTGTAAGTCACTCTACTTTAGAATAAAAGATTTTTATTTTTATGAATAATTGTTAATTTTATTATTTCTTTGTGTGTATGTTTTCCTACATGCAGTGTGTGTACCACTTGCATGCCTGGTGCCTGCACAGTCTAGGGGAGGGCATTGAATCCCTTGGAAGTGGAGGAGCAGACAGTTGTGAAGCATAATGTAGGTGCTGGGAATAGAATCCAAGTCCTCTNCAAAAGCAGCAAGTGGTCTTAACCACTGAGCTGTCCCTTCGACTTCAAGGTAAAAGCAATCTTTAGAAAACAGTATAAAAGAGAATGACCACACTGCTTCCCATTCAATATACTGTTACAGATTTNCAAATTATGCATGAGTATGAGGATGGATAGATGATTGAATATCTGGTAGNTGAATGGAAGGATGAATGGATAGGTGATTAGATCCATGTATGTATAGATGATTGTATAGGTAGATGCATGTATAGATTGAATGAGCTGAAAATCTCAAACAACATACTTTCAATGACTTCCAAAATGCATCTCTACTTCCCGCATTTGCTTAGAGTGACAGCATTGTTAAGCATCACAAACAGATCTTTATATTCCCTTTTGCAACCTCACACTCTTCATATAACACCTGAAGCTCCTAAAAATTACAATCCCTCTGTGATAGTTCATATAGTCATTCTTTCATGTTTTCAGTTTTTAAANCTCTTNCAACTGCCATGTNTGTTTTAGAAAATTTGCTTTGCCTTGGAATCCCTNANTTCAAGTCTCATAAAGTTCAGAAAGACAACTCAGAGCCTTTGANAAAATATTGTGCAACATGAAGTATATTAAAGNGTAGCTTAGGTACAAGTAACCTTGAGTAAAACCATGAAGGAAATCTGAACAATGGTTGGGGTGAACTAGTGGAGACCAGTGTTGTGGGGGTGACAGGTAGATGTCATATGATCAGAAGATACGTTCTTTTTCAAGGGACANGAAATGTCAGGATCAAAATCACAAGCTAGCATGAGGGTAGTCCGTATATAATACTGAAAGCAGTAGTGATACTGTNCAACAGAAGATTAGAAAGACAGGCTGACATCAGAATGCATAAAGCCCCACCTCCAGCACCTCTTCNNCTAGGGAAACTGCTCCTTCTGTGGCGGGAGAGCCATGCCTTTCTTTTTTGATAGTGTATGTATTCCTATTTCTTAGCAAAGTGCTGNGGAAAAGACCACAGATGTATCATAAGTAGGTTTCAACTGAAAATTAAGAGAATTTGCATACGACTTGAAATTTCAGATTTNTATATTGAAATAATATCTTTAATTGGTGTGATGCATTTGCAGGTATCAACATGCATGCCTATAAAGACCAATAATGACATTTGGTTTCTTCTTGATTTCAGTAATCTGCTTCCTTCACTTACAAATTTGCTTGATANGTTGCTGAAAAATCTCAAATTGAATTAAGAGGTTTCACTTATTAAAATAGAATATTTACTTATTTCTAGAGACTATTTAAAATATTCTTATATACATTTTTTATTAAGTTATAAATAATTTAGCAAATCTCTCTGGTTCCATTGCTATTTCATTCCAAGGAAACATATTTCTTTAAAACCTTCTCCGGTATATTTTAAAGCATTGAGTCTATTTCTTGCTGCCCATAATCATACTAACACATAACCTATCTTTTCCAAACTCAATTTCTTTGTTTCTTGTCTACAAGATTCATTAAATTTTAAAAGTCAAAATTGTGCTTGTCTTAAAAATTATTCTTCATTGAGGTTGTAAAAATATTTATACCATTATAAAATGTTTTTTTAAAAACCTTAATAGTTTCCACAGTTTAACATTTTTAAGTGGCAGTTTTTAAGCTGTATTTCCTTTTTGGACTTCAGAGTATGCATGATTCCCAAGAAGAAGTTTGCAAAACTTTGAAGTTGTGCATGTGTGTGCATATATTATTCCAATCAATAAGTAATGTTGCCATATCTTTTATCACATTCTGTGTTAGGTCTGTCATCTTTCACAAAGAAGGTAAAAATCATTGTTGCAAA
>LZPO01066675.1:64304-81407 GCA_001675575.1 Neotoma lepida
TCTCTACTTCCAACATATGGATCAAGATGTAAGCTCTCAGCTGTTCCTGTTACGATGCTCTGCCATGATGGCCTCTAACCTTAAAAAGCCATGACCCCAAAATTAAATGTCTTCTTTAATAAACTGTCTTTTTCATGGTGTTTTATCACATCTATATAAAAGTAAAACATGAGTTGACTTACCTTACTTAACCTTCAAACTATCACACCTTGTTCATAGAGCCATGCTATGAATCCTTCCCTACCATCAGTACTTACGGATGAGTGGGCAACTCTTAGAGGTCTTCAGTTTTCTTGGTCCCCTTTGACATTTTTTACTTCATTTTTTTCATGTAAAATATTTTGTTTGCATATAAATAAATTATACATACTAAAGAGTTACGATATGATGCCTTCATACATGTACATAATGTGTTTTGATCATATTCACTCTCCATTATATTTTCTCGACCCCTTCCATTCTGACAGATTCCTTCCTCTCTCTTTCTTCTACTTTCATGATGATGATGATGATGATGATGATGATGATGTGTGTGTGTGTGTGTGTGTGTGTGTGCGCGCGTGCGCATCATCAGAAGCTTGGTGCAGGGCATAAGAAGTGCTATGAGTTAAAGAGTGGGACAGCATGTCACTCCCTTGAGGCAGTGTTCCATACTTCCAGCCACCCCTCCCTTCAGTCTTGCATTCATTTTTAAAAAACAGTTTAACTATACCTGTATTGTTGAAGCATATAGCCATTACGTGACATAGTCTATACTTTGTTCCTTTTATCTTATTTGCCATTTAAGTCTTAGATTGGCAAATGCCTGTATCTTTGATACTGGCCATCATTAGCATCTATATGCTAATCTCTTTGCTGTATCCTTNGGGAAGATCAACCTGAACACAGTTTCTTAAGTCCTTTCACATTCACAATATTTCACCTGGGCACTTTGTAATTGAAAGTCATTTTTGGTTTTGAATTCCACTTTCTTTCATGCATTTTCTTGAGTGGGCTACTGTCGGGGTCCAACTTCAGTTAGGGTTCAGGTCCTGAGATAGGGAAGGGGCCTTGGAGCAANGAAAACTTCTGACCACCAAGTGGCACTCAAGTGGCCATGAATAGCTCAGNACATCTTTGTTTATACTTAAACAGAGTTTTTCCTTACCAGGGTTACATGAACAGCTCTATTGTTTCCTTCTATTTTTGACTTTAAGAAATACATCAAAATTTAAGGAATACATCGTGGTCATTATGAATGCACCCATTGTTCCCCTCATACTTCCCCAAATATACCTTCCCACCCCCTGCATAACCTTATTCTAGACATAGAGTTTAGCATTTTTGAAGGCTTAACTAAATACCGAGCCAGATACATCTTGCTCTTGCGGCATTTATGTCAGCTGGCAGCTACTTGNGGTTACAAAGTAGTAGACATAGGCACAATGCTTTAAGGAAAACAATATTCAAACCCAGACAAGAATTTCATATNTGCAAAATATATTTTTATACAGTTCCCTTTTCTATATGAGGGTCCCATATCTCAATCTCTCTGTTTAAGGCAGATCTTGACAAAGCACTCTTTTCCCATCTCACTATACCTGTCTCTTATACACATCTAGATGTGTATAAGAGACAGATGTATGGTAAAGATGGATCTCTCCATCCTACATTTTACATTGTATTTTTTCCTCTTGGAGCATAGCAGGCCCTGCCAATGATTGTTATCCTCTAGTCTCTACTCTCAACAGTAGGCACCAGGTGTATTCCTGAGGCTTTCTTCCTAGCCTGTGTTCTCATGCTCTGTTCTCCTTTCCCAAACTGTGAGACATGGTTAATGTTTCAAATGTTGTTTTCTCATATGTACCTAACAGTATCTATTGAGTCAGAGAAGTTCCCAGGATTGGGAGTTGCAGTTAGCAATTCCTGATAAGAGATTTGAGAAGCATTAANCCCTTGCTGAATCTTAGGGGAAAATATTTGAAAAGGAACAGAATTTCCAGGGAAAATTACAGCTGTTTCTTGTGTGACTGACAAAGTAGAACTAAAAACCACCCAAAGAATCACCAATCTGATGAGAGAGAAAAGAGCTTGCAAGCTGCATGAATTTTGCTAATTACTATGCTCTCCCATTGACTACTGGTTCTTGTCAAGTGAGAGTCCATTTCTACAGGTGCCTTGCCCTGAAGAAATCTATTGGATAGGTAGTCAAATGCTGATCCAAGCCAAGGCTTCACAGTTCCCGACAGGCTATATTTTTTATGGACACAAGGATTTATGTTGAAATGTGTTATGATATTCAAAGTTTGTTTTTTTCTTGTAAGTCATCCTATTTTTTTAACCTCAATGTCAAAGTACAATTTCCTATACTTTAAGGTTCAGTAATGAATAAGATTTCTCTGTCATTTCAGATTATCACTATTAGTATGGATAGAAATTTATTTTCCTGTTGCTATGACAGAACATGTGACAAATGCAACTTAAGGAAGGACAGATTTACTTGGACCCATTGTTGAGAGGACACAGCCCAGAAGTTGGGAAAGCAGAAGAATGAGGCAGCCAGTCAGGCTGACTCTGCAATCAGAAGCTCAGGATGTACGGAACTTCTCAGCCCGTTCTCCCCTTTTCCCTTTTTATACAACATGAGCCCGTCACTGATGAGATTTGCCACTCTCACATAAGGTGGGTCTTTCCTCCTCAGTTAAACTTCTATGGAAGTGCCCTCAGAGACATGNCAGGAAGTGCACCTCCTGGTATATTCTAAATCTACTCACATGAAAAATGAACATTCATCATCACAGTGTATGAATGCAATTTTAAATATGCTCTTTAAAGACATGAAAAAATTCCTTAGGGAACCTATTTATCAATGTATTTGTTTTGGTTTTGTGAGGTAGAGTCTTATGTATCCCAGGCTGGTCTCAGCTCTCTAAGTAGTTGAGTATGGCCTTGAGTCTTTTATCTCCCTGTCTGAGATTAAACATTTGTGCCCAGGTTATTCAGTGAAAAGAATCAATCTAGGGCTTTTCATNCTGGGCAAGCACTCTACCAACTAAGCTACATCACTACTCCAGGAAATCTTTAATTAACTTATTTCATATTTTATCTGTTTCTTTGCTTTGATTTTCTTCTTTATGGATCTCTATCATTTCAAATTTCAAATTTAATTCTGTCAAAATTATCGAACATCATATTTATTTTGGTTATACATTTTTAACTTCAATTTCTTTTAAGTAGTCAACTGTTGCATTTATTTATCACGTTCCTTTTAATTTAGTTTTCGTGTAAGCAATGATTCATTTATTTGTAATTTATGAATGTTTAAAACTATATTTGCNTTGATGCTGCCTTTTCTGGTTATAAGGGAATAATCTCTTGTTTTTAAAAGTTTTGTGCGTGTGCTCTGTGACATAACTCCATTGATATTTTTTTCTGATCTTTCTGCTAGACTTCAAAACTATTTATATTCCTAGTCTCTGGCCCACTGTATATCCACTGTTGTCCTCACCCTATTGCCCATCTACATATGTTTGGATGGTTTGGGAGGGAGGAAAGGAGAGAGGGAAAAATGAGNGTTATGGTATAATCTTAAAAAACTAAAAGAATATTTGTCAGCCTACTTTAAATGAGTATTGAATGGGAAGTATAATTGTGTTCTCCAATCTCTACAGTATGTTGTCATTCCACATAAATATGGATGAGATTCTACATAAATATGAATGAAGAGACAGANAAAAGAGAGAGATAAAGAATAAATCACAATAGATTTAGTACATGTTGAAATTACTGCTTTCAAGGAAAGTAGACATTTGACTGTCATAGATTTTAAGATGGACAGCATGAAAATTAATAAAAAGTTTATTGTTTAGTGTATTTCACAGTTAGTTATTAGTATGAGGATAGGGCATAGATGATCTTCTTGGAATTAAGATTTAACCCTGTGGATTTGGGATGTTGTAATACTTGCAAGCCACCAGTTAGAATCATCTTAAAGAGAATGACCATGAACGACTTTACATTCAAACTCACTATAAAAATCTAGNACGTTTATTCCTGAACAAAAGGAAGAATATTTCAAGAAAAGAAAGAATGAATGATTGAATAAACAAAGTTGTCCTGCTTAAATGAATGTAGCAAATAATTTAAATGTTCCACACCTTTCACCTTGTGATTAAAGCATCATCTAGACACCAGGACAGTCCAGTTATGTCAACTCAAACAGAATTCACTCTTATTTTTTTTATTAAGAATATTTTTCTTCATTTTACATATGAACGACAGATCCCCCTCTCTTCCCTACTCCCGCCTCCGCCAGGCTATCCCGCATCACCCCCATTCCCTCCTCTGAAAATGTAAGGCCTCCCATGGGGAGTCAAGTCAGCAAAGCCTGGTATATTCAGGTTGAGGCAGGTCTAATTCCCTCCCTTTGCATCAAGGCAGTGCCAGGTGGCCCACTATAGGTAATGGACTCCAAAAAGCCAGCTCATACACCAAGGCTAGATCGTGATCCCACTGCCAGGGCCCCTTAAACGGACCAACCTATACAACTGTCTCACTTATGCAGAGGGCCTAGTCCAGTCCCATGCAGGCTCCATAGCTGTTGNTCTAAAGTGCATCAGTTCCCACTAGCTTGGTTCAGTTGTCTCTGTAGATTTCCTCACCATGATGTTCTCAGGAATCCCTGAGGATTGACCCGAGCTTAGACTAGTAGCAGTTGTGGAAAGGGTACCTGAGCTGGCCTACCCTGGTAATCAGATTGGTGAATACCCTAACTGTCATCATAGAGCCTTCACTCAGTAACTGATGGAAGTAGATGCAGAGATCCACAGCCAAGCACCAGGCCAAGCTCCAGGAGTCCATTTGAAGAGAGGGAAGAGGGATTCTATGAGCAAGGGGCATCAGAGTTCACTTCTCTAACATAAAAAGAATAGCATAGAATATAAAATTCATAAAAATCATTTTGGGAAAAGAGCTTGGTAGGATGATTTTGCACTGCTTGGCTTAGATTTATCTTAAGTTGATTAGGTGGCCAATTAATTTCCAAGTGAAAAACAAAAACCTTTGTGACAATACCAATTACCAAGTATCAGAAAATAAAAGGACTATCAAGTTATTTGTACAATCAAAATAATTTAATGTTGCACACATACTAGTAGGGCAGCATTTATGATACTTATAGAAGCACAGCTGCTAAAGAGAATATTTAATATGATTTTATTACTTTATCAACACATAAATTGTTATATTTTTTAATAATATTCTTNGGGAGAAATTTAACCATGTTTATATGTGGTGATATTTTATCTGTGTCCCCCAATAAAATTTATATGAGGATCGGAGGAAAAATGGGCAGCTAGCCACTAGTAGTAAAAACAAAAGTCATGCAAATTAGTACATGCCCTTAATCTGTCTGGTTCTGTGAGTCCAANGTCACACTAGGGAACAAGCTGGAAGGAGGTGGTGGCACACACCTTTAATCCCAGCATCAGCCATAGAGTTCTGGAGGTCTGTGCAGACAGACAGGAAGTGGTGTAGCTTGGTGGAGATAGGAAATGAGTTAGCAAAATGAACAGGCATAAAAAGCCTGCTTCTAGAGGAAGTCGCTCTCTTCTCTTTGCTTCGCTCTCTTTGGAAGCAGCGGCAGCATTGGTGAGGTGAAGCTAGCTGGTGGCTTGTTCCTAATTCCTCTGATCTCTGTCAGATTTTTCACCCCTGTTTCTTGTTCCATGTGTTTATTAATAAGACCGTTTAGAAATTCATCTTACATTTATAAATTAAACACTAGGACTAAAGTGCTGTTAAAATTCATGACTGAATGCCCTGTTTCTTGTCTATAACAAGCTTATTTCAAATAATCACCATGTGACATTATTAGTATCCCATAACAATAATTTTTCCATATTTGTGTANTTATAAGTGGTGTGTGTACATGTCTGAACACACACATATGCAGGCCATTGCCTGTGGTCACACATGAAAATTCTAGAAGAGGGAAGGCATCAGACAACTTCCTCCATATCTCCCCACCTCATTCTCTTGAAACACAGTATTTCACTGAGCCTGTGACTCACTCATTATTCAGGTTAGCTGAATAACTCAGGTTAGCTGGCTTTCCAGAAATCCTCTAGAATTGACTAATCACTGTCCCAATGCTGACATCACAGGCTGTTGTGGGAACTCCTGGCTTTTGTGTATCGATGAATGCTGGAGATCCAAACACAGGCCCTTCCTCTTGCACAATAGTTGCTGTTACCCACAGAGATGTTTTCTATTATTTAAAACATGATTCTTTAACATCCATGAACTTTCTGAAATAAAAATGAAGGGTAATAAATAATTTTTGGAAAATGACTTAATTAATATTTTGATGCCCTAAAAAACACCAACCAATCAAACAAACTAAAATGATCAGAAAGCCAAGTTTGCACACACTTCAGATATTTTTAGGAAGAAATATATCTATATCCTTGGCATTTCAAGTTTTCTCTGAGAGTCAGTTCTATGAGCACAGAATAAATATGTATTTCTTAAATTCCATTAGACTCTNCCAAAGGAGTTTCTTGCATGATAAATGGGCAAATAAAATAAAAAAGAACCAATTTATCTAATTATCTTTGTCGTTTTAGAAANTCTGGTGTCAGAAACAGNGATGCTGTTCAGTGGTGCATGGCTGATGTGGAGACATAGCTGGTCATCCCCAAAGGTAGCAAAGTTCAGGAACACTGTGGAAGAATGGACAGCCAGGATGAACATATTGGAAGATGGGAAGGAGGGCTGTGAAGCACTGTCATCTGGATATGACATTGACATGGCTGCTTACCCATGAGCTCACATGAGCTTTTTACCTTCAGAAGACCTGCATAAGACTGGGCTGCCCATCAACATTCCTTCATAAAGTACCACGCATAGGCAAATAATGATGGGTAGAGGCAGGAGGCNGTATTTATCAGTGTTGTAGCTACTNGTATGTTGCTTTGCTCAAGTAAATACCTCCCCGCTATGTTTATGCAGACAGCCATAATTAAAAGCAGCTGGACATGCATACATGAAGATAGTAAAAAGACTTTAGTGGGAAGGGGCTTGGATAGGAGAGCATAATGGGGGAGTATATAATCAAGGTAATATTATATATANGTGTATGAAATAGTGAAAGAATAAATAAAAGTATTTTTAAAATGGAATGCATTCAGAAAGTATAAATGGAGTTCTGTGAAGAGATACAAATATTAACACACATTTTTGAGTATTTAATCTATTACACTCATCNACAAGCCTCTAACCATCCTTTGAACATTTATTTGACTGATTCATCAGCATTCATTGTTTTTAAATCCAAGTTTAGAGTTGACATTGCTTTGCTGGTAATATTTAAGGTAAAGGACTTCATACATTTCATTTCCATTGTGAGAGCTGCAGTTTACATCAAGAATGTAAATATGACATTATCTATTCTTAAACAAGCATTATTGATAATTGTTCCTTTTNTATAAAGTAAAACAAATCTTCTTGTCACTAAATTGCATAAATGATCNTTCAGTGTGGAGTCTAATATTAGCTTGTCAAAATGCAGGAGGCGTCTTACTTCAGTGGCAAGCTGGAGGAACTTAGAGCTGGAAGGATTTTAAGGATCATTGGTCTAAATCCTTCATTTTACTAATGAGGTCCCAAAGTCCAGACAAGGCAATTGGTTTTCACGAGGTCAGTCCTAAGTCCATGAAAGGTTAAGACTACAGCACTATATTCCTCACTCATTTGTTTGCTGTCACTGCATAGAGGTCACATTGTCCTCCCTTCCTGGTTCTAATAAGCACTTACTTACCATGGTGATTTGTTCAAATGGCAGCACTTAGCAATATCCTGTTAAAAATATAAGATCCCAGGGTAGAAATGTAAACTTTCAAATAAAACACAAACTTCATTGCTAGTTCTCTATCCCACAAATCATTAGGGAAGCTGCGGTGTTCGTCACAGTCAATGACACATTGTGCCTTACATGCAAAGCTTGGCAGTGATTGTGGAGTACACAGCAGCACTTTTGCATCGCCTNNACAATCACTAAAGTGTAGTTCTCCTACTCATTCAGCTGTTACTAATAACACANGTGACAGTTTATGAAGAGTCTTATCAGGAGAAAAATATGTCCAACCAGGGCAAAAGTTCAGTGAGGAAAAGTGAGAATACTGGGAGAAAACTTAGAAAAGATGAGCCTAGGATATTGAGAGATGGGTCAGTGGATAGAGCACNAGGCACGTGCAAGTGAGAACTGGTGTTTGCATCCCCAGAACCCAATAACAGACTGGTAGGTACAGCTGCACACTTGTGATCCCAGTACTTCAGGGACAAAAGCAGAGCATCCCTGGAGCAAACTTAGTAGCTAAACTGGTGAGTTCTTGGTCCAGTGAGAGATCTCGCCTCAGTAAATAAAGTGGTTAACAATCCAACAAGCCATCTGATGTGAAGTTTGAGCCTCCTAAGTTCCCATTAACACANGTGCACCTACGCACATGCAAACAATTCCCTCCTCACAGATGCACATATGCAAATGAGAAAAAAAGATTTTTGAAGTGACAATAAAGGAAACTCNGAATTTGCATGTAGGTATAGTGTAAACCCTATAGGTAAACCCTACTGGCAAAGTATGGTAAATACAAAAGCACAAGGTAAAATATCTTTACTATAACTTACTTTAGTTACCTGACGAACAAAGTGGTGAAATGGTTGTAATTAAAATGGAGAATTTACTTGTTGCAGAAATCAAAACAATAGAGCACTAAACNGTCAATTTCCAAATCCGTGAAACCTGAGAGTANNTCATGTGGTTCGACAAGAGAGACTTTACATGAATAATTAAATTAAGAAACTTGGAATGGAAAATGTGCCCTGGTTTCTTCAGCTCATTCCAATACAATCACTGACTTTTTACAGAGGGACTCAGTCTCTGTGACAAATAAAGATTATCAAAGTGGGCCCCNTTTTATCATATAAATCAGTTGTTCTGAACATTCTTAATGCTGTGAATCTCTAATACAGTTCTTCATGTCGTGGTGACCCCCAACCATAAAGTTATTTCATTCTTACTTTATAATTGTAATTTTGTTACTGTCATGAATTGCAATGTAAATGTCTGATACACAGGATATCTGATATGTNACCCCCAAAGGGGTCATGACCCACAGGTTGAGAACCACTGATATAGATATTGCATCTGTTACCTATGCTGTGTGTGCTGTATAGTTCCAAGTCAACTTGACACAAGCTATAGTCATCTGAAAGGAGGCAACCTCAAAAGAGAAAATGTCTCTATAAGATCAGGCTGTGGGAAGCATATAGGGTATTTTATGTCTTTATTTCTTTATAATTTTTAAAATGTAAAATAGATTGTTTTAAATACAATATATTCTACTTAGGGTTTTCCTTCTCCAAACTCCTTANAGTTCCTCCTGACTTACCCACCCACTCAAATCTACACCCCTCTTTCTCTGTTTCATTAGGATACAAACATGCATCTATAACTTAATAATAAAATAAAATTAGACAAAATAAAAACAAAGAAAACAGAATAGCACAAAAACAACAACCAGAAGAAAAAGAGCCAAAGAGAAAGCTCAAGAAACATAGATGCAAAGTGACCCAAATTTGCACACACAGAAATCTCATAAAAACACAAACTTGGAAATCATAATATATATGCAACGGGCTTGTAAGGGTTTGAAAACAAGCCCAGCAAAGAACCTCAAAAAATGTCANTGAGTTTGTTTTTATTGGCCAATTATTAANGGGCAATCAGGCTGTCCTTATGAATGATCTGTATTCCTATTGACACTGCTGGAGAAAACTAATTTTTCATTTGCTGGCAGTTATCAGTTGAAGGCAATTTTTGGGTGAGGAATGGGGGCTTATGTTTAGTTCTCTCTCAGTTCTGGGACCCCCTTTGTGTCCAGACCTGTGTGAGCCCTGTGCATGCTGCCACATTCCTTGTGAGTTCATATATACTGTATGGAGAAGGCTTTGTTTCACTTGGCATCCTCCATCCCCTCTGGCTCTTTCACTTTTTCGACCTTCTCTTTGGCAGGCTTCCCTGGGCTTCCAGGGGAAGGAAATGATGGAAACAATCCATTTGGGAGTAAATGTTCCAAAATCTCTCATTCTCTTCTCTGCATATTGTCTAATGGTGGGTTTCTGTATTTGTTTCCATCTAGTATAGGAGGAAGCTTCTCTGATGATGGCTGACACACTGATTTATGGATATATNAGAATGTACTTAACNATCATGTTACTGTTACATTCCTTTAATGTAACAGTAGTATTTGGTTTTACCCGAGGTCTCTGGCCTAGGTAATATTATGCTTGGCCACCTGAGCAGTGTTGNAGATGGGTTGCAACTNGTGGAGTAAGCCCTAAAGCCAACCAGACATTGGTTGGTTGCTCCCACAAGCTTTGTGCCACTGTTGCATTAGCATATTGGTCAATCAGGTCATGTTGTAGATGTTGTAGCTAAGTTGCTGTTTACTTTTCTCCTTTGGTAGCATAANATGCAGGGCACATTACAGAACTATGAATACTAGTCAATATGGGTTAGGGCTCTACATAGGCACAAGCTAGACTCTGCCATGTTAATTTATTTGTTTATCTCTTATCTTCAACAATAGGGCCTTACCATCAGCTTTTGGGGAGCAGTCAATAACCTTGGCTCTAGCCTGCATTGTTTGGGGTTTCCATGGGGCTCCTTTGGAAACTTCATTCAGTATTGAACAGTGGCATGAAAGTGTAAGCCAAATAAATCCCCCCCCCAAATGCTTTCAGTAACAGAATTTCATCACAGTACCAGTAACCTAAGACCTGCAAGACCTTAAGGACATGTTCATTGAAAGAATGGACAGAGAAGAAAATCCATGGTCTCTGAAGACAGAATAATAGAATCATTAGTGTTGAGTTGTAGGCAGAATCTAGAGAGTAAGAAGAACTAACTATGGTATTACAGTCTCCACCCTTGCAGACATCTTCATTTTAATTCAATGAGACTATCAGATTTAAAACATGTGTAGCTGAAAGGTTATGAATTTCTATTGTTTCAGTGATGACATTTTTGGGAAGTTGTTCCTGCAACAGCAAAACTGAATCCCATGTGATGTGAGTTGTGGTATAATATGATAAAAACTATTATAGTATAAAAAAATGACAGAAANTTTCAAATAGAATTTTACTAGGATTCTACAAAATGTGGTGTAATGGACAATATATCCACAATGGTCATTCCAGGTACAGGAGCNTAAAAAAGGCTAATGTGTTGAGATAAATGAGTGTCTTAGTTGGGCTATTCATTTCTATATTTGCTTCCTTCAGCTGCCAGNGGAAGCCTCTCTGATGATGATTAGGCTAGGCACCAATCTATGAGTATAGCAGTATCTCATTCATAATCATTTTATTGATTTTTGTTCTCTTTNAGGGCTCTAGGCTATCCAGCCTCCAGTTCCTGGTCATTTAGGCCGTGTCAGGCATAGGCTCCCTCTAATGGCATGGGCCTCAAGTTAGACCAGTTATTGTTTGGCAACTTCCACATTTTTTGCACTTTTATTGTCCTAACATATCTTGCAGTTAGGGAAGATTTTAGAACAAAGGTTTTGTGGTTGGGTTGGTGTCCCAGTCCTACCACTGGACGTTGCCTAGTTACAGAGTATGGCCAGTTCAGGCTCCATATCATCCACTACTAGGAGTACTCACTAAGGTCATGTCTATAGAAGCCTGAGAGTTTCTACTGCTCTGTTTCCACATCATACACCAAATGCTCTACATTTTAGATCAACTTTCTCCATATTCTCTACCTCCATCATTCTCTTTCCATCCGATGCCTCCTGCTCCCATTCCCACCTACCCCCAGTCAACCCTCAAAGTTTATTCTAATTTTCCTTCCCAGGGATATCCATACATCCCCATTACAGGTCCCTTTATTACTTAGCCTTTTTAGATCTGTGAATTGTACCATGATTATAATTTACTTAACAGTTAATATCCAAGTATAACTGAGAATACATCATGTTTGTCTTTCTGGGTCTGGATAACCCCACTCAGGATGACTTTTTCTAGTTCCATCCATTTGCTTGCATGCAAATATGATAGTACAAATAAGTGATCTCAAAAATTCCAGCAGAGAACTCCTGCAGCTGATAAACACCTTTAGAAAAGTGTCTGGATACAAGATTAACTCAAAAATAACATTAGTTCCAATGACAAATGACAAATGAGCTGAGAAAGAAATTAGGGAAACAACACTCTTCACAATAGCCTCAAATAATATAAAATATCTTAAGGTAACTAACGAAGCAAGTAAAAGACTTGTATGATAACTTCAAGTCTTTGAAGAAAGAAATTGAAGAAGATATCAGAAGATGGAGAGATCTCCCATGCTCATGGAGCTGAGATCAACACAATAAAAATGGCCATTCCACCAAAAGCAGATTTAACACAATTCCCATCAATAACAGAATTCCTTACAGACCTTCAAAGAACAATGCTTAACTTCATATAGAAAAACAAACAAACAAACAAAAACTCAGTATAGCTAAAACAACACTATACAATAAAACAATTTGCAGAAGTATTGCCATACCTGATTTCAGCGGGTACTACAGAGATATAGTAATAAGAACTGTATGGTATTGACACAAAAATAGACATCTTGATAAATTGAATTGAATTGTAGACCCAGATATAATCCACATACCTATGGACACTTGATTTTTTTATAAACACCAACCCAGGTACAAACCCTTTGATTCAAAATGGTGTCATGCCTGCAGAATATGTTTGTGCAAATAATCAACCAATATCTGATTTGACTTAAAGACCATTCCATGAGATAGAACTCATACTCAACACTGCTTGGGTGATCAAGAAACTGAGATTAGAAAGTTCAGGAACCTAAGGCAAAAACAATCACTACTGTACTAATATTCTACTAAAAGGACATCAATGCCTACTAATGACCTTCTCCTGGACTCATAGATCAGTGCCTTGGTCAGCCAGCATCAGAGAAGCTTTCTCCTGCAGGAGATGGGAACAAATATAAAGACCCACAGCCAGACCTTAGGCAGAGAGTGAGAGATGTTGGAATACTCATCCCTAAATGGCATGTCCTCATCAAATATCTCCCCTCAGGGTTCATGGAATCCTGTATAAGAGGAGGTGGAAAAAATATAGGAGCCAGAAAGGATGGAGGGCATGAAGAAAACACAGCAACATGCAGAGGCCATGCATGGGTCTGTACCAGATGTGGTCTCAGAGCTTAAAGGAGAAATGGACACATGCCCCCAATCCCTAATCCGGAAGCCACAGCCAATGGATGACTGCTTTTAAATCAAAAATCAGTTTTCTCCAAGGGAGTCTCATTGGAGAAATAAACCAGTTTTCAGGGTAGGCTACATGCCAGGCAGTAGATGGATACAGAAAAGAAACTCAAGAGTATTTTAGAAGGTTCTTAGTCTCACAATGTTATATCAGGGCTTTTCTGTTTTCTTTTTTTAATTTTATACTATATTATTTTATTTACATATATATTTTTTTCTCTTGTTTTACCCTATAGGTTCTTTGAGAATATATTATGGCTTCCAATTTAGCGTTTCTATGAGATTTCTGAGTGTGTAAACAAACGGGTCTCTGAGTTTGTACTGTTTCCTGTGCCTTATCTTGAGCTCCTTTCCTTCAGTTTATCTGGACCCATTCTGATATGTCATCTTTGCTTTATCTAATTTTATTTTATTATTATCCGTTAGAAGCCTGTTTGTTTTCTGAAAGATAGAAAGAGGGTGGATTCTGATGGAAGGGGATGTGGGGAGGAACTAGGAGGAGTAGATAGAAGGGAAAGTGAGATCAGAATATATTATATAAGAAAAAAAAGTTATTTTTAGTAAAAGGGGAGAGAGATTCTAGTAACTGTGAACATTAGTGCAAGCAAGAAGAAAATGAAACCATCATGAATAGATATTTTTAGACAATTATAAAAGGTTTTACTGTTGGAATAACACCTGTGAAATGCAAAGATACATCATCTACAAAATAAATAGAAATGTGTGTTAACTTCCCTGTCATTCATAAGATTTTTTTTTCCTGCATACTGTCCTGGTTGAGATTATTTAAAAGTATAATATTAAGTTATTATGACTAAAAAACATTTTAAATTCAACATATGTATTAATATTTATGGTAGCATCATTCAGTTTAGTCAAATTATTGAATAAGCATAAGTACACAACAACAGATAAATGCAGAGCAAAATGGTATATATATGCATAATGGAGTTTTACGTGGATGTTACATGAAATGGACCAGATCTAAAAAGACAGATATCACAGGTAGAAAACAGTGGGGAACAAAGGACATGCAATTTCAGTAGTAAATTCTAGGGAAGAATAAAGGGAATGGGGAAAGAGAGACAGGCAGAAGGGATAATAAAGAGTAATACAGTCAATAGAGCTAATATAATTTAATTTTATAATATATATTTATGCATTCTAATAAATCCCTTATTTATATACATTAATGAAAGTATTAAATATTGAAGACATCTATGATTTTTGGCAACATTTAAATCACAGAATACTGGATCCAGTGCTTTATAGAACTTCACAAAATTAAACATGCAATATGTCAAAGCATAATATTTTTATTAAGAATTTTTTTATTCATTTTACATACCAACCACAGATTCCCTCTCTCCTCCCTCCTCCCACCCTGTCTCTTATACACATCTAGATGTGTATAAGAGACAGCCTTCCATACCCCACCAGCCTCCACCTCCCAAACTACCCCCCATTCTCTTCTCTGACAAGGTAAGGCCTCCCATGGGAAGTCAGCAGAGCCTGGTACATTCAGTTGAGTCAGGTCCAAGCCTCTTCCCCTGCATCAAGGCTGTGCAAGGTATCCCATCATAGGTAGTGGGCTCCAGAAAGCCAGCTCATGCACCAGGGATGGATCCTGATCTTACTGCAAAGGGACCCCTTAAGCAGATCAAGTTACACAATTGACTCAATTATGCAGAGGGCCTAGTTGAGTCCCATGGTTGCTCCAAAGAGGTTGGTCTAAAGTTCATGAGTTTCCCACTAGTTTGGTTTGGTTGTCTCTGTAAGTATCCCTATCACGATCTTGATGGCCCTTGTTCATATAATCCCTCTTCTTTCTTCGACTGGACTCCTGGGCTCAGCCTGGTTCTTGACTGTGGTTCTCTGCAAATAATATAAAATACCTTGGGGTAACACTAGCTAGGCAAGTAAAAGACCAGTATGACAAAAACTTTAAGTCTCAAGAAAGAAATCAAAGAAGATACCAGAAAATGGAAAGATCTTGTATGCTTATGGATAGGTAGAATTAACATAGTAAAAATGGCAATCTTACCAAGAGCAATCTACAGATTCATTGCATTCTCCATCAAAATCCCAACACAATTCTTCACAGACCTGGAAAGAAAAATATTCAACTTCATATGGAAAAATAAAAAACCCAGGGTAGCTAAAACAATCTTATACAATAGAGCCACCTCTGGAGGCATCATCATCCCTGACCTCAAGCTCTACTATAAAGCTATAGTAATAAAAAACAGCTTGGTATTGGCATAAAAACTGACATGTGGACCAGTGGAATCAAACTGAAAACCCTGACATCCACACACCTATGAACACCTGTTTTTTGACAAAGAAGCCAAAACTATACAATGGAAAAATGAAAGCATCTTCAACAAATGGTGCTGGCATAACTAGATGTCAACATGTAGAAGATTGCAAATAGATCCATATCTATCATCATGTATGAAACTCAAGTCCAAGTGGATCAAAGACCTCAACATAAATCCAGTTATATTGAACCAGATAGAAGAGAAAGTAGGAAGTAGCCTTTAACACATTGGCACAGAAGACCACTTCCTAAATATAACACCAGTAACACAGACACTGAGAGCAACAATTAATAAATGGGACCTCCTGAAACTCAGAAGCTTCTGTAAAACAAAGGACACAGTAAGTAAGACAAAACGACAGCCTACAGAATGGGAAAAGATCTCCACATCTGACAGAGAGTTAATCTCCAAAATACATAAAGAATTCAAGAAACTAGACATTGCAATACCAAACAACCTAAAAAATGGACTACAGATCTAAACAGAGAATTCTTAAGAGAATAACCTCAAATGGTCAAAAGACATTTAAGCAATTGTTGAACATACTTAGTCATCAGGGAAATGCAAATCAAAATGACTCTGAGATAGCATCTTACACCTGTCAGAATGGCTAAGGTCAAAAACACTGACGACAGCTTATGTTGGAGAGGTTGTGGAACAAGGGGAACACTCCTCCACTGCTGGTGAGAGTGCAAACTTGTACAGCCACTTTGGAAATCTGTGTGGCGGCTTGTAGTGAATGGCTATTTGGGCTTCAGCTAGGTGGCCAGCACCTCCCTTTTAAGGATGTGACCAAACACCTGAGCCCCTTGAAAAATCGAGGCAGCTACGTGAGCTCTCTCTTGTCTCGTCTGGCCTGCTTGCTTGACTGGGAGCGTTTCGAGATCACCTCTCTCACCGTCTAGCTCTTCGCTGCTGCCACCTTAGAAGACAGAGAGGTCATCGCTGGATCGCTTTCATGTCCGTCCTTGCTACTTTCACCCTGGTTTGTAAATTGCTTGTAAATAAAGCTATTTTGATAAAATTATAATACTTGAGCTAGCCGTATATTTACAGCCTAGAGCGGCTTCTCAGAAAGTTGGGAATCAATCTACCTCAAGACCCAGCTATACCACTCTTGGGCATATACCAAAGGAATGCTCAATCATACCGCAAGGACACTTGCTCAACTATATTCATAGAAGCATTATTCATAATAGCCAGAACCTGGAAACAACCTAGATGCCTCTCAACGGAAGAATGGATAAAGAAAATGTGGTACATATACACAGTGTAGTACTACTCAGCATTAAAAAACAATGATATCATGAAATTTGCAGGCAAATGGATGGAACTAGAAAATATCATCCTGAATGAGGTAATCCAGACTCAGAAGGACAAACATGGTATGTACTCACTCATAAGAGGATTCTAGATGTCAATGCATAATATAATTGAGAAGATATTTTGTTGATATTCTC
>LZPO01066676.1:10422-41493 GCA_001675575.1 Neotoma lepida
ACTTCAAAACAAAAAAGAATAAGGAACAGGAACTTCGCCTGCTTAATTAGAATATAAATATAACCTACATTAAATGTATCCATATGGCACTGGAACCAAAATAGATAAATAGCTCAATGGAACATGCAGAAATATCTTGATATATATATATATATATATATAGGGATTTGCTATATGAACCAAAGAATGCTCAAAATCACAGGAAGGGGAATCTTTTTTCAGCACATTGTTAGCATATCTGGCCATCAGCTAAGAAAATTAGGAGCTGTATCCTTACCCTATCTAATATATAAAAATTCAAACTAGGTCAAGGGCCTCAATATAAAACCTGAATTATAAAAGCCTTAACAACAACAAAGCTTCTGCGATAATTTTTGGATGTGATATTAAAACAAAGAAAATAAAAATAAATACAGACAAATTGGACTAATTCGAAATTTATAAATTTCTATGCAGCAAATTGGATAGTTCACAGAGTGAACTCTCCACAGAAGGGAAAAGAGATTTGCAAAGAGTGAGTTGACATTCAGTATATATAAAAGATTTCTAGAGCTTAACAAGAGAAACNGCCGATTAAACATTATAAGGACTTGTGTGTTAGTCCTGGTTCTCCAGAGGAACAGAACTGATAGGATGGCTATACATTGAATGGAGATTTATTAAACTGGTTTACACCATATGGTCTAGGCAGTCAATGGTTGTCTTCATACTGGAGAGGCTGAAAAAAACAGTACTTTTGCTCAGTCCCTGAGGCTGGATGTCTCAGTAGTCCCAAAGTGGAGATGACAGTCTAGAGGATTCCTCGGGAGCTCCTGGCTCAGTCTACATTGGAAGGCTCAAGCAGCTAGGCTCTGATGGTAGCAGAGGATGACAGCACAGTGGTAGCAGCAACAGCAACAGGGTAGATGAACTTGCCAACAAAGATGGGAGGCAAACGCAGGCCAAAGCAAAAGCTGTCTGTCAGACCTTTACATCTAGGTTGCTGCAGAAAGATGCCCCCACATCCAAATGTTCCTCACATCCAGATGCTCCTCACATCCAGGTGTTCCTCACATCCAGATGCTCCTCACATCCAGGGGTACTCCCCATATCCAGGTGTCCCTACTTTTGTAATCAAGAAAATCCATCACAGGTGTACCCACAACTTAACCTAAACTAGGAGTCCCTTCGTCACAGTTGATCCCTCATGGATGATTCTAGGTCCTGTCCGGCTGACAATATTAACTGTCTCCAGTAGATATTTCTCCAGAGAGCATGTACAGTCAGTAAGCATATGAAAAAAACTCAACATTACTAATCATTAGGAAAATCAAATCAAAATAATAATTCAGCTCAAAACCACCAAGATGGCATGTAGAGAAAACAGAAAATAAGATTGGTGAGCACTAGAGAAATTAAGGCATCTGTGTACTGGGTGGGATTGCGACATGATGCAGGCCCCTAGAAAGCAGTTTGGTGCCCCCCAAATTAAAAACAGCTGGGCATCACCACACCTTTAATCCTAGCACGGGGAAACAGAGGCAGGTAGATTTCTGAGTTCAAGGCCAGCCTGTTCTTCATATTGAGTTCCAGGCCAACTAAGGCTGCCTAGTTGGACACTGACTCAAAAAATAAAATTAAAAATTTAATTAGTCCCCTCCTGTACATATCTCAAAAATGAGTTGAAGTAGTACAGTTGTAGACGGATAAATCACTCCCGCCCACCAGTACCCAAATAACCAGNCAGAGGCTTAATATTAATTACAATCTATTTGGCCTATGGCTCAGGCTTATCATTAACTAGATCTTACAACCAAATTCAACTCATTTCTATTAGTCTATGATTGGCCACGTGGCTTCATGGCATTACTTGTGTTCCATTACATCTTGTTCCCCTGGCAGTGCTCGGTGTCTCTTGTGACTCTGCCTTCTTCTCCTTGTCTCTCTGTTTGGAATTCCTGCCTGGCTCTATTCTGCCTTGCCATAGGCCATTGCAGCTTCTTTATCAACCAATGGCAGCAACACATATTCACAGTGTACAGAAAGACCATCCCACAGCATGCAGTGATACCCATCATTTGGTATAATTAACATATTCTAACAAAACNTTCTAAAATCAAGAGTTTTGAAGTGATGTTTGTACCCAGGTATGTAGTGGCATCATTTATGACAATTAAAAGGCAGAAACAAATTGATTTTCTACTGACTTACAGATACATAGATAAGATGTGGTATATATGCAGAGTAAAGCATTATTAAGTCTCGTAAAGGAAGACATTCTGACACAGGCAACAATATGGACACAAAATTCTGTTTTCTCTTCTCCTTAAGTCTTATAAGAGTGTTTATAGTAAGCAGCTCCTAAGAAAACCCCAAAGGTTTTCTCCCGGTATTTATGTCCTTCTGGGGTCTCTCCCTTGGCTGGGAGATGGACTTGAAAACATTGTGCTTAGTGAGATAAATCACAAAAAGGGCAAATGATGTTTTATTTGCACATAGAGGCATCAAGAGTGTTGGAGCTCATGGAAAGACAGAGTGGCATGGTGGTGGCCAGCGGGGTAGGAAGGGGGTTATCTGATGAATTGTACAGACCTTTAGTTTTGTAAAGAAGGCCTGGAGTTTGATTGTACAATGTGACTTTAAACCAATGACCTGTGCCCTTAAGATGATTAATACAGAAACTTGGTATTACATGTTTCTGTTATTTATTTGAGTTGCTCTTGGTGGGGCCCAGGGCTCTGTGAATGCTAGGCAGTGCTTATCACTAAGCAGCATCCCCCNCCACAGGCTCACTAGGTAGCCCAGGCTGGCTTTCTGCCTCCACCCACCAAACACTAAGAGTGTCAGGCTCACAAGTGTACACTCCAGCTTAAATGTTTCAGGTTTTCTTACCACACAAATATTGATGAATGAATGAATGAATGAATGAATGAATGAATGTAAACTCTTTAAATTTATATGGTATTTGGGGATTCTTAAGTACTGTGTGTACATTGTTTCCAGTATTTCCTCTTCTCTTCCATCAAACTCCTCCCCGTGTGCCCACATCCCAAATTCCTTACAAGGAATGGTACTTATTCTCTAGGACTATAGTGGAAAAAAAATAATCAATGTGACATTTTCTCATGTTGCACAGAGCCAGGTCTGCTTAGAAAGACAGCAATTTCAGTGGTTGAGACCATGTGGATTATGTACTCCAAAAGCCACCTTGACCACTTACTAGTTGTGTAGCCTTCAACTAGCCTGACCCTCCCCCACCTCCTCTGGACTTCCGTTTTCTAATGTGTGAAATGGAAAGATCAGCAGATCCTACCTCGTGGCTAGTTTTGAATATTGTTTATTAAAAGGCCTTCAGCTATAGATAGCATAGAGAAAGCATTGCCTTAGTGTGTGTTAGTGGTGGCTTGTACATGAGAAGCACTATGCTAGTGTGTTAGTAGCAGGTGTGAGGAAGTGTCNNGTTCCTGTGTGTGTGTGATAGTACAAATTCAACCTATTGCAAAGCAGAGGCTGGATTTGTCTCCTTTGTTTTACCTGCCTTTTAAAAAGATTTTACTTTTATGTCTGTGTTTGTGACTGTGTGTGGGGATGTGCACCTGAGGGGGAGTGCCCACACAGGCCAGAAGTGAGTGTTGAATCCCCANGAACTGAAGTTACAAACAGTTGTGAGCTGCCCAACATGGGTGCTGGGAGTTAAATTCCGGTCCACTGCAAGGGCAGCAATCACTCTCCTAACTGCTGAGCCATCTCTCCAGCCCCTCTTGATCACTTATTTGCTTCCAAGCTCAGTCNGTACACTGTGCCCACANTCCNAATAGATTTGCAAGAGTTTAATGTGTTCTCACCTGATTTTCCTGACTCTTTATTACCTGGAAGAAAAAATATTNATGCNNCAAAGCTTCAATTAAAGTTGTCATTTGCTCCTATGCTTCCAGATCAGTGCTTCAGANGTTAGAGAAGGGTGGACCATGGCCAGCCTTGGAGGGAACAAGGGCCCGCTTACCATNAAGCCTCTGCCATGCTGCTCACTCACATGAGTGTTGACAACNCATGCCATTGTTTTCTGANGCCNTGACTTCNCTTCACAGAGCTGACCCGTTTCTCANTTAGGTTTGATATNGAACATTACCAAAGACTNCTAAAAATATGNCACTTCTACCCCAAACTCTGCTGTTGGTGTCCCCAATGCTTCCTTGACTGGCCCTTTCTCTCTAAACTGAGGATGATTTATATGTGAGCAATGAAATCTTCAAAACCCTAGGCCCATAGGTCTGACTGTAGATTTAAAGTCATGCTCATCATCCCATGTGACCCCAATGACCTCTGCCCTTANATACTTCCTACTTAGCTATGGACTAAAGCCATGGTGCCCTTTGTCTGTTGTAGGAATAAGGTCAAGGTGAGAGTTTCCCACTGTGATAAGTGTACCTCAAAAGGAAAATTGTGCCCAGGAATACTGAGGTTAATCTATGTGGACAGGAATGTAAAANAGGAACAGCTTGTCTCTTTGCTTCATCAGCTCCTATGGAAGGAATAGTAGAGTTTACAGTACGCAGTCCTGTNGAGGTGGGCCCTGTGTGACTGTAAGGAAATGCCTGAGTTTGCTAACCTGCAAAGAGGAAAGGCCTGCTTTGGCTCACATTTGGAGGGTCTAGTTTGTGATCCCTTAGCCCCATTTTTTGGCCTGTGATGAGACAGCACATCATGGCAGCAGTGTGTGGCAGAGCAAAAGAAGGGTCCACAGAGGCATAAGGACCTGATCCTGGGCCCCATCTTCTAAAGGTTTCACCACATTCCCATGGCATCATCCTGATGAGCAAGCTTCAACAAGTGANTNTGTTNGGNTTATTTAGGATCCAAAATATAGGAAAGACATGAACTCCAGTTGTTAAACCCTTCTGGAATAGGGACCCATAGCTCTGACTGTAGATTTAAAGCCATGTTCATCACCTGTATGATTCTAATGACCTCTGTCCTTTCTTTGGCCTGCAAAATCTACTGGTTTTNAAATAAAATAATGGAAAATTGCTGTTGCAACAACTGAGTAACAATATGGAAAAGAAATAAAGAACTCTTACTCATGTTAAATCAAACTAAACTCNATGTATATCAAAGATAGATCCTCAAAAANAAAATTNTAGNAGTTAGTATGGAACAAGTTCTATCTTTTGAACTGTGATGGAAACCCATGCCTCATAAAAGAAAAGCAAGATGGTTTGGTCTCATAAAAACTTCTAAATCNATATGGCAAAATGAAAACCCAACAACTTATTTGTGTTTGTGTGCGTGTGTGTGCGCACGTGTGTGCGTGTGTGTAGGTGTCTGTGTGTGTGTAGGCATCTGCATGCCAGGGTGTGCACATGGAAGTCAGAAGACAACTCTCAGGAGTCAGTTCTCTCCTGCTGCTTTGCTGGATCTGAGGACACAAGGACGCACCCTGAGAGTCATCTCNTCAACTTTGCATTCTTTCACTCTTCCTCTTTAGAACATTCTATTTCCTGTTGCCCCAACTCTTCTCCTTACCAGTCACATGGGCAGCTTCTAATCCACTGTCTTACCCCATAAGTACTTGGTTGCTTTTCTCAGTAACCTGAGTCTCATTCTTGACTGTTTCCTTCAACACTCTCTGCTCTCCACACAGCACACACACACACACACACACACACACACACACACACACATATGCATGCATATATGGACATGCTCCCTCACACTCATTCACACACATGCTCAATGACCTCATCCAGTAGATACAAGCATTGAATTTCCTCTGTTCTCATCCATCCCCTTTGCAGCAACCGCCATCTCTCTCCTNGATAACCACAGAGTCCCGAGCCTTGTCCCTTCCTGTCCTACAGAACAAGGTAGACTTAGTGCAGAGTCAACTACATTGTTCTCATGTCAACTATCTATCAGTGAGGACTCAGGAGCCTCAGAACAGGTCTAAAGCAGGTGATGTGCCAGCTCTGTTCTGTCGCCTTCCTAATCTACATCACTGCCTTGCCTTGAACACTTTGCACCAGTCATACTGATGTACTATTTCTTTTTTGTTAAGATTTGTTTTTATTTTTGTGTGGCTATGTGTACATGTGTGTATGCTAGAAGAGAGTGGCTGTGTGTGTGTGTGTGTGTGTGTGTGTGTGTGTGTGTGTGTGTTAGAAGAGGAGTGTGGTTACGTGCATATGTGTGTGCTAAAAGAGCACATTCATTTTCTGGAGCTAGGGTTACAGGAAGTTGTGAGTGAGCCACCCATTGCTGGTACTGGGAACCAAACATGGGTCCTCTGTAAGAGCAGCAAGTGCTCTTAGGCACTGGGCCATCTCTCTAGCCCTGAGACACCATTTCTAAGAGGTTCTGCTGCCTGCTTTCCTCCCTAGNTGTTTGCAAGGGTGNTGTTCTCCATGGAAGCCTCTTGCCAAGCATCGCAGAATTCATGCACGCTTGGCCGCGGGTCTCAAATGACATTTTGTTTCTGAAAGCTTCTCCAGATACCCAAACTGAACCTACCTGTAAATGCTCCTCAGTGTCTTGATATCCCTTCTTATAAAGTGCCTCACACTGGGACAGTTCTTCCTCAGCTCATGCCTAAGCTTCTCAGATACGGATGCCACGTGGTCAGTGGCATGTTGGAGCTGACCAGTCTCACTTACTAGAGCCAGCCATTCAGTGTCCAGAATTGCTGCAAGCCGGCTGTTAATCACAGCACTGTCTGAAATCCCAGTACAGAAACCTACAGTTAAATATATTTAAATTAAAAATAAGAGCTCAAAGCACATCGCTGCCTAATCACTACATTTAGCTGTAGNTGGGCCCTGGAGAGGGTAGACATTTGTATTCTGCATCTCTTCAAATGCCATGCCCAATGACTTTAAAGTTGACCAGGGTGTGTATCTGAAAATTGGCAAACACTGCCAACCGTGTTTGATTTACTGTTTTGTTTGTCTGGATTTAAAATACTAATGTAGAGACATTAATAATGCAGATTAAATTGAGAGGTGTGCCATAGTGTCTGAATCCCTCCAGAAACGGAGGACTTGAGCCCTTCAGCATTGACAACACCTTCTGATTCAGCAAGGAAGTTGCTGGTGTCATTGACAAATGTCATTGGCCTGTATCTTTGTTCTTTCCTTTTAGTCTGACACATTAAACTAAGGGAGGTGTCATTCAACATTCACTTCAACACAACCCTGAGAGCCTGTAGTTCACCAATCACCAGCCCAGCCTTTGTCTAACTCACTTTGATGTCCGTAGCCTCTGGTGGTGAGCAGAAATAGAGGTGA
Organism: Neotoma lepida; assembly: GCA_001675575.1. Classification (NCBI taxonomy): domain Eukaryota; kingdom Metazoa; phylum Chordata; class Mammalia; order Rodentia; family Cricetidae; genus Neotoma; species Neotoma lepida. Next base: position 17,682 of record LZPO01066676.1, read on the forward strand.
ATGATTGCTACTAGATATTTATTCAAAATGTCTGACTACACGTGTGCATGCATGCATAAGAAGCTCGTTTAAGCGAATGTGTTGAGACCCAGAAGTCTTCTGAATACTGCTTCCTGGTGCGTCAAAAGAAGAGTTCAAGGAAGAGCGGAGTTGTTTGAACTGTATCTCTTGGAATGACTTTGCCACTGTCTTTGGATGATGGCTGGTCCCTTTGCCCGGGTCTGGTGATCTGGGTCATGCAATTTAATATTCACACNGAGTCAACTTTTCCCAAAAGGCAAGTGGGTGGCCCCTAAATAACTTAATTAACGTGTAACCGGCCGGGTTGTCCTAGATTCCTGGGGCCATGGTTGCATCCTTCAGTGGTGTACACGCCTTACATAAGCTGAGTGGGCTGCTTTTGGGAAATATCCAGGGAACCAAAGGGAAATTTTTCCTCCTCTCCGTCACTAGCTCACTCACTGCAGTGAAGATATTTTGGGATCTTGGCTGAGTTGGTCTCTTTTTGGCCTGTGTATCCCTAGGGAATTGCTGTTCCTACAGATGGAAACTAATTGAAGAGTGGCCATAGGCTGAGACTGCAAACAGAGGGGAGGGAAGCTAGCTGCAGGATGCCCCTCACCCCACGTGTGCCAACTACAGCACAGTTTCTGAGTTGCATGGTTCTAAGAAATGCTGTACTGGGAGTTTTTTTTTGTTTTTTTTTTTTTTTTCCTATGGCAGCAGAGGGAATGCATCAGGACTAGCTTCCAGCAGGGCTGCTGGAGTTTGAGGTTGGATCCTGGAGGCCAGCTGCCTGCCACTGCCTGCATTCAAGCCAGGACGTTAGATCTGGGTTACCACTGGGGAAGTTACTTAGCCTCTCAGAACCTGGGCTTCACTGTTGATGAAATGGAAATGATGACAATAGGGTATGTGGTAGAGGGCCATGGCTAAAAGTAAGCCAGATCCATCGATCCCTAACCTAGTACATCACAGTAGCTCAGTGAATCACATAGTGTTAACATTTGAGGTGAAGATGCAGGAGACAGCTAAAGGTCAATAGAGAGATGACTGCAGGAAATTCAGCTCAGACATATCTTAAGAGCGAGTTTCTCTCAGAGGCTTTGACAAAACTCAGGTCTGGATTCATAGGACAGACATGTAAAAACTCTTGGTCATCCTTGTGTCCTAAGCTGTGCACTGTAGGGAAAGGAGTGGAGCCCTTCAACCTAAGTGAGACCTGGGTTTTAAGCCTAAGCTGAGTATCCTTAGGAAATTGCTTTCAAATCTGTAAAATGGGTATTTTGTGCATTTTTATTATAAGAGACAGGATTGAATGAGTCCTGGAAGTGTAATACCGACAAACAGGAACTATGATTGTTGGCTTGGGAAGACTACTTCTAAGATCTAGACATTTCTAATCCTAAATGGCAGTGATGTTACCCTCTTCAAGCAAGGTGATTATAAAGATTAAGGGAGACAATCTATGTCCAGAANGACTCTACGCCTAGAAAATTAGGAAGAATAGCTGTGTTTACTGCTATTGCCATTATTAAAATGTTTTCCATTGGCTAGATATGTTTAAGATCACCTACTATGTGCCAGGCAGATGTGTCTTGGGCATGAGGCATCCCTAAAGGGATAGGCTTTGTACTCTGAAAGAAAGCTTCATTCCATTCTAGTTAAGGATGGCACAGAAGAAATGTACACACAAACACACACACACACACACACACATACATGAGAGCATAAGTAAATATTTCAGATAACGATAAACTTTGTTTATAAAGGGTATGGAGGGCTAGGTGGAGGTAATTTTTGGCTCGGATCACATAGCCAGCACCAATCTAAACTAAAAAACAGTTTCATATCTGCATCCATTTGACAGGTTCCTCACAAGCAGAGATCCCCATGTCTCTTCTGGGATGTGACTCCAGATTAAGAAACTGAGCCCAGACACAGAAACCGGAATGTAATGGCCTCTTTATATGACCTGATGGAACCAAGCTTTCCTTGCCCGCGTGTGGCAAATTTGTCCACAAGGTGGCAGTGTTCCACAATGAACAATGAGGTCCCACAGGGATGTCTGGCCAATACTGCAGACTACCTAATGAATATTTGCTACAAGCATAAATCGCAGATATTCTTTCTGTGGCTGTGTTGGTTGGTTGTGTGAGATTCCACCTCCAGGGTTTGGCATGGTAACACGTTGACCCTTTCGTTGCTTGCATTTTGTGTCTGAAGTGATTTTTTTAGCTGACACCTTCTAAACAGCTACTGTATAAAGAGTTACACAAACCTCACAGTGCTGTATCAGCCATGCAGTGAGTCACACATACTGCCCTACTTCATAGATAAAGAGTTTGAGGGTCAGAGAGTAACAATGTGCCCATGGATGAACAGCTGGTTAAATCTAGCTTCAAACCTAGGTTTATGTGATGTCATAGCCTAGCAATTTACCATCACACTGTCCTGTTCTGTATTGTAGGACAACATATTATTATCAAGATCAAGTGTTGTTAAGCCAGAAAAAAATCACTTCCAATATTACAGCATTATATTCCAATTCATACATTATTAGTCTGAATATCCCCCAAAATAGTATTTACATAGCACCCACCCAGCCGGAGGAATGCAGCCAGCAACATATGAAAACTGCAGGTGTGGAAGGGATGCCAGAGCAGAGTTTTCTTAGTTTTAGAGTAATGTCTTGGAGGAATGATGGACAAACCCATCATTCTCTTCTTCTGAATAAGAACAAGAGACCCCAGGAGGTGGCTGCCTGACTTATACCACACCCCCACACTCGCCCCTCTGTAGATGTCCTGTTATGCTGGACCCTAGGTTAAGCAAAGCCCATGGTTCTAGAAGACAAACCAGTCTACTCATTCCTCAGCATGCTTTCCACGACATACACCTGATGGGGGCAATGTAATGTCTATATGGTGTGGTTTATCATGAGATTGCAGTTTGTGGTCCCATAAGTTCGGTGCCTATGGGTGAAAGAATGGAAAAGAGACTAGAGATAAGATATCACATCCCCTTTGGTTTACAGATGAGGACACTGACCCAGGAGAGTGACTCGTTCATTGTCAATCACTGGGTAAGGCCTACAGTTCCCAAAAGGATTGTCTGCTAAACCCCTTTGGACATGGAGACAGGAATTGAAGTCAGATGCTTATCCAGAGCAAACCCTAGAAGATGCTCACGATCAGACATGGCCCCCCATGCCAAGACCCAAGTCTGAAAAGAAACATGCCCCACATCTGAGCTGGTAGCCATCAAGCCCGTGTCTGAGAGCCACCAAATCCACATCTGAGAGCCTCCAAGCCAAAGTTCAATCATTTAACAAGACTCATCAGAATCGTTAATGTGCTGGTATTTACCATAGAGTCTCCCACGAGGGAACTCGAGTAGTCAAGAGTTTGCCGAAATTATTTGAATGCAAACTGATTCTTTTTCTCTGTTTACCAGATCTATCAATAGCCAGCACACTAATTTGGGGTTGAACAGAGCTGGAAAGCATTCATTTGTGTTCTGTTGTCCCAGGTTTTCAAAGCACTTGGTTGTGAATCCTCAATTTAAGCAGTTAATGGGCTATAAGAGTGACTGACAGGGATATAGTTACCAATGATTTCAGTAAGCTGACAAGACCAAAACCATCTTGGGGCCATAGCAGCCAGCTGACTTAAGGGCTGTGGTTAGAGGTCACAGTGCCTGGAGAAGGTTGGGTCTCAGTAGAACTTCATCCTGAGAAAGGTAAATTATTCATTGTGAGAACTGCCCTTGTAAGAACCTTCTTAAGGAAGTCAGAAAAGTCAAACGATTTGAATTGTTCTGTTCAAAGGACACCTGGGTATACGGTATTTCAAGAGTCAACAAAAGTAATAAGGTTTCAGGACAGAGGGTTAGAGATTGAATGTCCTTCAACAAAGCCAGAATTGGGGAAGTCAGCGATTGGATTTGAATTCTCATTGTGATATTTGTTAGAATGGCTTTGCACAAGGTACCCTCATTGACTGCTTGTGTCCTTAAAATATGGATTATAATAACGTTATGTAAACAGTGGGATAATTCCCCCTGTGGGAGAAGGCACAGAAACAAATGAAAGGGATCACATTGGCTTCAGAATAATTGGGGATAAACTACTTGAGGAGAAAAGAGGACCCCAAGGAAAAGCTCGAGTAAGGTAGTGTTCAATAGCTGTCCTGCCTGCGAAAGGATTAGAAACTCCCAGTGTAGGTAGAAAAGTAGCCAGGCAGTNGAGAGACCGGAACTAGTGGGCGGTGATCCAGAGGACAGCCAGGAAGATCACTCAGCCCAGTAGAGCCCCCACTGCCTGCCCTACCAAGAAAAGTGACTATAGAGGAGACAGTCTGGCTAGCATTGTCACATGGGATCTCTAGGTTGGGTCAGGCCAGTGCTCACACAGCTTTAGTGAACACAGCAAATCACAGGCAATGATTGGCCTCACTGATTTTGATTTTATTGGATTGGACATTTTATCGTCAGCAGGGTTGTTATAGGAATTCATATGAAATGTCCTTAAATTGGGAACTAAATGCAGAAAATGGACTCTAGCTCACTTTGTATAAGCCATCCTTAACAATTTGTCCCAATCACATTTGTTCATATTTAATAATGTTCCCTCATAAAGTTGGACCATCATCTCCAAGGTGAGTCAGCCCTACAAGGTAGGGTCTTGTATCCACTACTCAGCTTTGCCAAGAAGCCCTCCATGCAGTAGCTGGGCACAACAGTCCTTGGTCCACATGCTTGGGAAACAAAGGGGACAGACATAGTGATCTGAGACTAGCTACATGAAAATGACCCTGAAGGCAGGGAGCCCTGAGATACATTCCCAGCCATGTCACTGTCTAGCTTTGTGACCTCTGGCAAGGGCCCAAGGATACTAGAGGGTGATCTGAATCAGTGTCTTCCTTGCAATTCTGAAATGGTCTCTGATTGGATAGGACTACCTCCCAGGTTTTCAGCTTTGAGGGTTTTGTATTCTCAATCATGCTTATCTGTGTTGTTTGTTGATGACAGCATCTTTCTATGTAGGTCAGGTTGGCCTTAAGTTTTTTACACACACACACACACACACACACACACACACACACACACGCTCACTAGAGTCTCTCTCATCTCCTAAAACATAAGGGAAGCAATGAAAGCAAAGTCTAGGGAACATTGGCAGGAGCAGAAACCTGGACTGACCCAAAAAAGAAAGAGAAAGAAATGAGTGTGACGTTCTCCACATGTCACTGCTTTTAGGGTTCAGAACACACTGAATGTGCAGAACACCTCCCCACTGCTGAGATTCGTGAGATCATCCTGGTCTGGGGGTGGGGGTCGGGGTGGGGGTGAGCCGTAGACATGGATGCATTCCTTTCTGGAAGCTTATGGCTAACCATGTAAGACAAATGAATCACAGACTAGCTGAGCAAGCTTTTGCCAAGCTTAGCTTTCTCTCTAAAACACCCTAGGTGGTGTCTTCATAATTCACTCTTGTCTCTAGGGATACACACGAGCAAAGGCAAGAGATTACCTAAGCTAAAGTGGGTCACAGACCGCATTTACTAACTGGGCCACCATTACAAAAAAAATAAATAAATAAAGATAAAAATTCCTTTTGGTTTGTAATCCATTTCCTTGAAAATAACACCTCTCTAGAAGAGCAGAGTTTCCCAGTTATGGAAACTGATGTTTAAATCTCCAGTGCTGACATTACACAGATTTTAAGATGGCCCTTATCAATAGTGGCTGTACCAAATTACCATTATCAGTAGTGGCTGTACCAAATTATCATTTTAGACTACAAGGGGATTTTTCCCCCCAGCAATTTAAAACTCCCATAAAGAACACACACACACACACACACACACACACACACACACACACACACACACACCCGATCATATATGAACAAAGGACATGAAAACACATTACATAAGAATAAGTGCCTAATGATCACTTAAGAAGGCCCTCTGCTTTACTAGTAATCCAAGAAACAAAAAGTAAAATCACAATGTGATGCTAATTTTCACCTAATGATAGACGAAGATTGGAATCAAAAATAATGTGTCAAGACGTGAAAGACAGAAAAACAGACATTTTGATGGTGTGGGAGTAGGCTGGAGAGCAATCCAGCAGACAAGATGGAGTCCCNGTACTAAACACGCCTGCCATTTGGCTCAGCAAATTTTATTTCATGCAAAAACCATAGAAATACAGGAAGTTTTAGTGAGGTGGGTGTTTATCACTGTCACCTGCCTCTGTAAGCTTTGTTGTTGTTGTTTTTTTTTTAATTAGAAATAACTCACTCTCTAGGAAGAATAAATTAGGAAACATGTTAGATCTACTTAATGGAATATGTCATAGACTTCAGAAATCACAATGTAAATCTGTGTTCATGTTGTATTAAAAGGAAAATCATACAACTAAGATATTTCTCAGTAGAAAACACAAATACAGTGCACACCTGAGAATAAGCTCCAAGCTAAGAGTTTTACCAAAAATTTCAGCCTGGTTGGCTCTGGTAAGTGTAATAAAGACACNTTCCACTTACAAGGTTATTTTTTCTGATTATTGGAATTTCTACAAGAGCCATGCACTGCTTCTATAGGCAGAGAATAAAATTAAAGCATTAGAGAGGGATGATGGACATGCCACATGGCAAGAAAGGGCTTGAAGTTCCCGGATGCCAGAAACAGACTCCTTCATTTGATTAGACTTAAAAGCTGTGCTTGCTCTCTGGAAGCATGTGATGTCCTGTCCGCCAGGATTTAGGGTTAATGTCCTGCTTGAAAGATGGAAGCTTGAGCTCGGAAGCCTAATTTGCTTGAATTTGTCTATCCTGCCTGGTCCACTTCTGACATCTGGTCTCATCACTCTAGCCCACCTCCTGATGTTTCCAGACCCTGGCTGGGTTTTGTGAAGACAGCATGTGAGTCTTTCACCCAAGAGGTTCAGTGGGTATGTAAGGAGACAATGTGTGACAGATAACATGGTTGCTCTTTCTAGAGAAGAAAAGCTTTGGGATGATACCAGCTACTACTCCCCATGAGGACAAGGGGACCTCCTAGGGAGAGCCTCAGGTGTTTGTGCTTGTTTGTTTGTCAGATCTAAATCTGATACGGGACTGAGATGACCAGGACTCAGGATACTCCAGCATCTGTCCCTAAGGAGGGCTGGGAAAGAAGGGTTTATATTCTTACAGGCACCTGAAATTGTTCCCAACACATCTCTGCTATGAGCTGTCAATGGCCACTCCATGATTTCACAGTCAAGTTCAAGCTGTTTGTGTTGAGAGCTATCATATGGCTCCTTGGTCTCATAAATGTGCTTCCATTGTTGTCTCCCCATCTTGCTCCCATGGGTTTCCTTGGTATGGCAGAGATTGACTTTTTTGTCTCCTCCCAACCCANTCCCAAACNTGGAAGCTTCACACCACGAAGCATCATGGCTCACAGTGTTCTAACCCTCTGGTCCCTTCCTCCCATGAAGAATATGAAGACTTGCCTACTTACTCTGGCTGGTTCTTAATTTTGGTACAGTTCAAGCACCACCTTCAAGGACCTGGGAGCTTTTTCACAATCAATCTCTTCCCCATCCCCAGCTGACCTAGCCCCCTCCTATACCCCAGAGTTTAGCACATCCTTTCACTCATGTGTGTATTAGTAAGTACTCACGTCCTTACTCTCAGACACTGACTTCCATTCTGGGTAGAGGGAAAAGTAGAATAAGGCAGAGAGCTCACCCCAGCCAAGCTCCTGGTCTGTCTAGCTATGGTGACAATACTGTAATCACTGGTTTTCTTCTGCACCTCTGACACTGACTGTGAGCTTTGTGAAGACAGGAATGAAGTCCCAGTCTTCTTAGACTTCCTAGTCCCTGAGACAATGGGTTGAATACACACCAGTTATTGAACTTTTAAATTTTTTTTTGAGACAGGATTTCTCTATGTAGCCCCTCTGGCTGCCCTGCAACTCACTCTGTAGACCAGGCTGACCTTGAACTCACAGAGATCAGCCTGCCTCTACCTCCTGAGTTCTAGAACTAAAGGCGTGCACTACATCTTTTTTTTTTAATTATTTTTGTTGTTATTGATCATTTAAATGAAGAAATAATGCACCAAAGACATACTGGCTTATCTGACTTTCTATAAGATTCTAGTTAGTTTCAATGGAGCATATTTATTAAAGAGAGACCAGACTCTCCTCTGAACTGAATTTCAATCTGGGTAAGTCAGTATATTCCTCTGCATGTTGACNCCTTGAAAATGTTGGATCTAGCTGAATTAAGACTACTCCATAAGAACAAAAACAGAAATTTGGCTGCAATTTTAAACATCTTAGTAAGTATCTTAAATTCCTTGGATCCCACCTCTAATCACTTACTAACCTATGACTATGAGTATTTAATTTGATTTTTCTGTGACACGGTTTTCTCAAATATGAGATGCAGATAATGAAACCCACTTTTGTGGGTTTAAATCAGTGACTANACAGAAAAAGCTTAGGTCACAGCTGTTCGGGATGATAGGGATAGTGATGATGTCATTGTTTGAGGCAGAGGAGAGTAGGGCAGGATTGTGTATGGATGTATCCTATAGCCTTTAGGGTCAGATGGTCCTGGATTTGTGTTCTTGCACTTGCAGTTGTTTGTTGACTTGTGTAGCTCAGGATAAGTTGCTTAGGTGCTCTTTGCCTGGAGTTATCTCTAAATGGTACTTAAAATAATGGCACTGAGCTGGAGAAGAGGGGTCAGCAGTTAAGAGAGCACTGGCTGCCCTTCCCGAGGACTCAGATTTGAGTCCCAGAACCCACATGGCAGCTAACAACATCTGTAACTCCAGTTCCAGTTCTAAGGGATCCAGTGCCCTCTTCTAGCCTCAGTAGGCACATTCTTGGTGCACAGACATATATGCAGACAAAACACCCATACACATAAAATAAGTAATAATTTAAAAATAACAGCACTGTAGAATTCTTATGAATAACAGCACTGTAGAATTCTTATGAAGCCTAAACAAAAATCACAACAATAGATATTTAGGATAATGAATGGACACAGGGAGAGTGATAAATAAGCGTTACTTGTGACAAGAAGTTAGTTGTGACAAGAATAAAGGAAACGAATGGTTGTAGAATACTGTATGGGTGAGATTCCTCATCTTTCTGAGAGGAAACATAACATCTGGGAAGTGGTTATGCAAGCAGATCATCTCAGTGATATTTCTTTCAAAAATAGAGTCAAAACATCTGGCTGGGGATGGAGTCTTTGGAATGAATATGAAGATTCCGTCTAACAGGGTGGGGGCCTGGAAAGGCACAGCTGAGGGCTAGAGAGTGTGGAACTTGGGTGGAGGGATGGGGTCCTCTCTGGAAATCAAGACCTCTGCTCTTCAGAGGAGGCAACTGGAGTACGGACGGGTGGGACCTCCAGGAGACAGCTGCTTCATGATCCATCCAAGTCTATTGCTTGATCAATGGTTTGTTACAAATACCAGGAGGAAAAAAGCAGAAGATGTGATGTTTGATGGGCCTCAGTCAGCTCAGCATCCCCTGCTTCCCCAGGTATCTGGTGCTTTCCTCAACTCTAAGTTCAATCTCTGTTTTGAACAAATGCATCTTTGGCAGTTAGCACTAGCAGTTGCATTCTATCCTTCCTGCTGGACACTGGATATCAATGAAATCAAGAATGGGATGCAAGGTCTTCCCATTTCCCCTGCTGTAGCTTATCACCAGTCTACAGGCCTTTATATGTTTTTTTANACACTTCTTCAAAGTACTTTCTTGCTGTAAGTCAAAAATCTACTCCAAGAAAATCAACTCAGCTCTGTGACCATGTAGTTGGAACACAAAGCTTGTCATGTACAACCTGCAGAAACACTTCTATTAGGAGCCTCTACCTGCAACTGGACCTGACGACGACCTTGTCTCTAAAGACTCAATATAAGCACTAAGTTTCAAGAAGCCACCCTATTCTTGACTAAGTAGAGTCTCACTATGCCATTTCCTTGCTGTTTGAACTGTGGGTATNGTACACTTCCATTTATTTCCTGTTCATGCAGGATGGCAATTTGTTTACATAGCTGTCTCCCATTTGAAAACTGAGAATCTGAAGGAAGATGGCCTGGGATGCTTTANAAAGATGCAGACTCCCGGGCCTGATTTCNTTTTGTTTTGTTTGTTTTGTTTAATTGTATACTGATTGTACAAAATAAGGGATTTCATTATGACTTTTCATATGTGCAGATAAGNGACTTTGATCATGTTCACTCCCTCTACTACCCTCTGCTATCTCCCTCCCCCCTCTTTTCCCCCACCCCTTCTTAGTACTTCCCCTTTCTTTTCCTGACCTTTGAACTTTTCCTCTAAATTCCTCTAAATTAACCAAATCCGTTTAGACCTTGCCCCTTGCCGGGCGGTGGTGGCGCCCGCCTTTAATCCCAGCACTCGGGAGGCAGAGGCAGGCGGATCTCTGTGAGTTCGAGGCCAGCCTGGGCTACAGAGTGAGTTCCCGGAAAGGCGCAAAGCTACACAGAGAAACCCTGTCTCGAAAAACAAAACAAAACAAAAAGACCTTGCCCCTAAACTTCNCAGCACCAGGAACCATGAGGAAACCATGTTTGTTGTGATCTACTCGGTGTGCAATCTTTTGTTATAAATACACACATGATAGACACACGAATCTGTCTAATCTTCTAAAGAGAGGTGCACTCTCAAGTCTACGCACTGGTGTGCGTGTGCACTGTATATTCATTCTGAGAGAGTTATACAAAGAGCAAGTGAGCACCCTGAGTGTAAAGCGGCTCTAAGATAAACCACGATGACAAATTATCCTCCCTTGTTGCAAAAGTTGACTCAGTTGGACATGTTTTTCTCCCCCAGATCAAAAGACTGATCTTTGGTCAAACAAAGGTTGATAAAATCTTGAGCAAATTCAGTGGGGAGTGACCAGGGTGATTCATTTTCTGTGATGACAGTTCACATAGCTGGGGATCAGATAACAAAACATGGAGTTCGGGACTGAAGAGCAGCAGGGTTTCCCACTCAGGGGATTAGTGTGATAAGATTAAACTGTGCAAGGACTTTCTAATAACGAATGAAAATGTGATAGCTAAGTGGAAATTTAATGCCAGAGCATTCTCTTTTTTTTTTCCAGTTCATTTTTCTTTAAATCCCTAGCATCATACCTCTTTTTCTCACTTTTCTAAGTTCTNACAGGGTTCTTGACATCTCTTTCAAGCTCAGATTTCCAAGACTCCTTAAAAGGGTGGTGAAAGTCAGTGATTGCTTCTCAGCGATCGGCTGCAGGCTTGAGGCCCTCAAACTCTTCCTTGCAGAAATGAGGCAAGCCACCTGAAGCAAGTTCATNTTCTTGCATTGGGTTTCAAGAGTCAAATACTTTCTCTTTACAATTACTCAGTGAGGGGTGAGGGTATCCCTCAGTGGAAAGGCACTTAGCTAGCATGCATGAAGCCTTGAATTCTAGCCCTAGCACCCACCACCCCACACATATACTAAGCATTACTGAGTGGCTTCATGTCTATGGGTCCAACACCGCTAGGGCATAGAGATGCTTGCAATTTATCTGGGGACAGGATTCATGATTTGTACTAAAAACAAATTTAAATATCTTGTGCCTGCTTGTTATGCTTATTCACTGACAGCTCAGATGTCCTTTGATGCCAGCAGCAGCAGGATCACCTGGAGCTTGTTTGAAATCCAAGCCCTCAGGCCCCAAACCAGACCTATTGAATCAATATCTCCCCCTTAACAAGATCTCTAGGTAGTTTCATAAACACTATACAATTATAGCAGGTTCTTGGATGGGGTGGAACCACAATCTCTGGGGACAATTATTCCTAGACTCTAGTCTTAGTATATTTTAGCACCCCTGGTACTGTGTGAGGTCTTGCTGAAAGATACTTAGGCTTAAATTATAGTTTCCCTACTCACTAGATGTCTGGTTGAATCAACCCAAATGAATCTGTGACATCATCTATGAAGGAAGGAAATGCTTAGGTGTTTGGCATGGCCATCGGGAGAATTAAATGTTTAGTGTACAGCTTGANNTATAGCAAGCTCTCAGAGAAGCACTGTTCTTGCCTTTTCTTTTTCTGTTGGTCAGTGAAATTTAAGAACCCTCATGCTCNAGGAAGACACTTGGCTTGGTTTGTTGATCAGAGAATGGAATTTTTGGTAGTACTCATGCTTAGCATGCACAAAGCCCTGGGTTTAATGTCCAAGTTGTCAAAATCCAGGAAAAAAGAGGGGTAAGGGAGAGGAGGAGAAGGAAGGGAAGAGGATAAAGAGAAGAGAGAAAATTCCTATCTCAGATGCCGGCTAGCGGAACACTGTGTTTCCCNGTTTAGAAATGCACAACTTCAGTTCTTCCCCTGTGGCCTATGATAGTCACTTTTATTACGTTAATGAACCCAGTAAAAGGAATTTAAGGAAGGAAGGGCCTATGTTGAGCCTCATTGGGAGGTGCAGCCCATCATGGAGGAGAAGGGCAAGCATCAAGGGTAGTTCTAGCTACAGTGGCAGGAGCATGGTGCAGCTGGTCANACTATGTCCACAGGAAGCAGAGAGGGATGAACGCCACCTCTGCATGCGATTTCTCTTAAGCTGATGCAAAGGGGGTTTCAAAACCAGACTCAAACACATTTTTAGTGATCAAAACCACATTATAATGAACACATTTTGCCAATAAGAAATAAATTTCTTTATGTAAGTTGAAAAAAGGGGGGGGAGTGCATGCTTTGAGATTCACCAAACTTTTGTGATGCATTTTCTGCATCTTGCTGATTGTAGAGTTATTTTCCCTCCCAAAAGTTGTCAAGATGCTAAAAGATGTCAAGTGATAGTCAGTGAGAAGTTAGGTTAGTATAGTGAATGAGGAAAAGCCTTGCAGCCCAGTTTATTCAACTTTAGAAGCTTGAGGCATTGATTGTGTGACATGTACTTAGGCATCTTTGTGGAAAGAAGAATTAGGACCTTTCTGTTGGCCAGTGCTGGCTGTGGGCCTTTTTCGTGTGTATCATTGATTTATTGAGCATACTTTTCCAATAGAATGGTTTCCTTTAGATTCAGAAACCTACTGTAGTGAGTCAGACCAGCAGCAGACCACCAAATAATGACTATACCCCCTTTTTGGTGCAAGTTTGGCTTTGGGAAGATCTTTGGGACTTCTCAATTCAGCCACTGATCATTGCTAGTTGTTGTACACAATCCATATTTTATAACAAGTCACAAGCCAATAAAAAAAAAAATGGTTTGTTGGGTAGAATAGGAGAGGAGAGGAGGACAGTGCAAGATAATTTTCTTTTGTTATTATTTGATCAGCTTATGAAGCACCCACTTATAAGATTTTCACCTTTCCAATTTGTCTCAAATGCTACAAAACCATTACATGATCCACAGTGAGCTCGTTGGCAAGTTCTCTTGTGGATTCAGGAGGACCCACCTTAATGATTGTTCTCATTTGGTTATTGTCAACTTCTGGTGGCCAGCTACTATCTCCTATCCTCAGAGCTCTTGTCTCCTTTGCAAATTCTTGAATGAACTTTGCATTATACATTCCATAGCAGGTCCTGGCCCAGATACGTTGCTGATGCTGTAAGTCGGCTCCCTAATATCATTCCCATAATATAAAATAAATATCCAATAATAAGTCATCCCAAAAAAATGAGAACTGTGAATTAAAATGATGTATAATATAACCACATTCAAGAATATATTCCAATATTGAGCAACAAATTTCAATAGTTCCAAAACTACAACTACTTTTGTACCAACTTACATTAAGTCTGGGCCCCAGCCTATGCAGAGTATCACTTCCATTCAGAGTTGGTCTCCCCACCTTGGATAAGGTGGATGCATCCAGATAGACACACTCAGAGATCTACCTCTAGTTGGTTCTAAATCTACTCCAATTGACAGTGAAGATTAAGCATCACAAGTCTATTGCTTATAAATTGATGCCTGGCCACATAGCTTTTGAGATTCCACCCTTAGTCACACAGGCTCATGGCTAGCTCAGTGGAAAATGTATCCAATCCTGCATCAAAAGTCCCATGGTCTATAACAGCCTCAACACTGTTCAAGAGTAGAAAATTGCTTGTGAGACTCCAGAAATTCTCTTAACTGTGAACTAAATTACATACTTTCACACAGAACACAGAATAAACATTTTATTCCAAAAGAGAATAAGAGAACAAACTAATACATTGTATTAGTTATTATACAAAGCTATAGATATATATACACACACATCACACACACATAAACTCCATGGAAAACTGAGCTAGAGACCACTCATGGTGTGTGCATGTGTGTGTGTGTGTGTGTGTGTGTGTGTGTGTGTGTGTGTGTGGTGTGTGTGTGTGTGTAAGTAACATGGTCCCTAGCCAAGTTTCCCTTGGAGTTCATGTTCTCTTCTGAAACTTCATTAGCCAGGTTTCCACTGCCTGTATTTCTCAGTGTTCTCTTAAATCCAAACCTGGATTGCCCATCATACTCTGTTTACAGCATTCCAGGGCTTCTTTAGGCTGTGTCTTTAAACTCTTCCATGTTTCTCCTACAAACTAGTTCCAAGGGCTATAAACTAGCTACAGATCCACCACTCAGTACCAAGTTTTTGTTTTTTCTTTTACTTTTCTAATTGCTGTGATTGAATGCCTGACAAAAGCAATTTGAGGGAAGAGGNTTTATTTTGGCTCACTGATGGTCCAATCCATCATGGCGGGAAGGCATGATGGCAGGAGTGCGAGGTAGAGGTTCACATTGCATTCGGTCATGAAGCAGAGACAGATGAATTCTGGTGCTCTGTGGTGATTATATTATGTCCCCCAAAATATTGTGTACCCTAATAAAACTTATTTGGGGTCAGAGAACAGAACAGCCACTAGATTAAACATAGAGGTTAGGCAGTGGTAGCACATGCCTTTAATCCTAGCATTCCCGAGGCAGAGATCCATCCAGATCTCTGTGAGTTCAAGGCCACACTGGAAACAGCCAGGCATGGTGGCACACACCTTTAATTCCAGCACCTGAGATCTCATGTCTTTGCTTGAGAAAGACACATGCCTTTAATNCCAGAAAGTAGTGGCAGGAAGCAGAAAGGTATATAAGGTGTGGAAACCAGAAGCTAGGGGCCTCTTAAGCTTTCAGGCTTTGAGCAGCAGTTCAGCTGAGATTCATTCAGATGAGGACTCAGAAGCCTGCAGTCTGAGGAAACAAGATCAGCTGAGGAGTTGGCAAGGTGAGGAGGTTGGCTGTGGCTTGTTCTGTCTCTCTGATCATTCAGAATTTACCTCAATACCTGGCCTAGTGTTTTCAATTAATAAGACCATTTAAGTTTCGCTTTACAGTGCTCCACTCATTTTCCCCTATTAACTCAGTCTTGGACCTTAGTCAATGGGATGGTGCTCCCCACACTGCAGACAGGTCCTCCCAGGTCAGTTAAACCTTACTGGAAACACTCTTAGACACCTTCAGGAAGTTGTCTCCTGGCTGGTTTAAATCCTGTCAAATTGACAGTGAAGTCATCCATCACAGGACCAACCAATACAGTTGATACCACTTAAAATCTTCTATAGCTCAATCACTCTAACACACTTCTTTTTCTGACTAGGAATAGCTCATTGAAATTCCCATGCTGATTTTCAAATGTATGCATTCTTACATAGAAATTTCGCTTTGGATACACCCTTGGTATGTGATAGTCATGTAAACATGATTTTAACATGAATTAGGAATAGCAACTGTAACATAGGATTGCTATAACATCAATGCACATNGAATTCTCCAAAGGACTAATGGTCATGCTTAATATAGGCCGTGTACTCTATACACTGTGCACCTCAAGCCTTTTCCATTTCTTCACTTGATGGGGTTCATTTCCTGCTGGTGATTCATCAGGCTCACATTTCTATTACTTTATGTCTCTTTGTTATTTAAGTAATGCATATTTGATTGACTTCATGAACACTTCTAATTTGTTTCTGCCTTTTCCCACCTAAATTATGCCAAGTCCCTCTCAGTTCAAAGTAAAATGCTTGTTTCATGATATTAAATGGCAACTCAATATGTTCCGTGCTTGGAGGTATGCGTATCTATTGTTCCCTGGATGATAAAACTAATGTCTTGGTAACAGTTTTGCTGATGAATTAGAGTTTTACACTTCAGACTTATTACGAATTACAAGTATGGCTGTGTCTGTGTAAGTGTCTATTTCTTCTCAACTTTTATTGATTCTCTGTGGATTTTACATCATACATTCTGATCCCACTTTTCTCCCCATCCCCTTACTTCCACCCTCTTCCCATGCAACCCTCCCCAAAACAAAACAAAATTTAAAAGAAAAACTAAAACCAAAACAAACGAAAAGAATCTCATTGTGGAAGCTGTAGTGTGGCCCATTGAGTCACATAGTTTACCCTTTAGTCCATTCATCTTTACTTGCAAGTGTCCATTGCCATGAGTCATTGGTCTGGCTTGAGGCCTCTGGCTTCTGCTACACCATCAACAATGGGCTCTCTCTGGGGCTCCTCTTGGATATCCTGTTGTTGTCTGGTATAGTGGAGATCTTGCAGCTTTGGATCTGTAGGTTCGTCTCCTTCACATGCTCCAACAGTTCACAGATGAGGTGGATATGAGGGTGGGCCAACTCATAGCCCTGATTCTGGGCCTGGGTAGTGGCTGGGTTGGTCAACCTGCCAGCTTTCCCTCATCATCACTACTCGGGCAATCTTTCCAACACTGCCTGAGCTAGCTCACTCAATGCAGTCTGCAGCAAGGAGCAGGACCAGTTCTGTTCTCAGATCTTCAGATCCAGCTCTACTGTTTTGCCCAGGCAAAGCACAGGGCCTTCTCTCCCATTGCTGTAAAGGGTGTGTCCACATTTTTAATAAAAGAGCTATATCAAAAAACTAGGATGGGTAGGAGGTAAGCATCCTATCAGCAGTCATGATAGATTTATTTTCAACTCTTAGTTTTATTCAGTTGCAGATTCATAAATATTTCTTACTTCATTTTTTAGGTTGACCCAAAAATCTGCTTTAAGTATTGGAAGAGCCTGTAGCTTAGAACTAGTCATTTGGCTTTTGGGTTGCGAAGCCAGGGGTACTAAATATTGTTTTGATTTTTAAATACATTTCATTTATTAATTTCAAACATGTTCTTCATTTGGAAGCTACATGTCCAAATCTACCATAATTAAAGTTCCCTGGACCTTTACTTAAAGGAATGGTTCTCTATTTATTATCTACTGGTTCTGCTCATTTACTAACATTGGGTCTGCAAGAGGCACCCGTACAGGTCATCCATTTTCCAAGCCTTGTGAGTATCACATATTGAACATCCAAAATTATTCTCATGATCTCATTCTATCATACTCTCATTCTATCATAGTCTCCCCTGATAGTAGCCATAATTTAGCAGCAGCTCAAATCCTGTGATCCGAGACTACAAGCACCAGAAACCAACTCTAGATTTTAGCAAAGAGGAAATTGTTGGCAGAACACAGGTAGCTTAACAAACCTAAAGTCTAGCTGGTAATGGGTAAATGAGTGTCTGAGTCTCCAGTTAAGGACATCAAGGACTATACTAGGACTGAGCCTACCTGATTCTTCTCCTTTCCTCCTCTTTCTTCTCCCTCTCTCTTCTCTCCTTTCCCCCCATTGCATCAAAATCCTTTTTCAAAGGTTTGATTCCATTTATTTATATACACAGGGGTGGGATGCAGATGTCAGAGAACAGCTTGTAGGAGTAGGTTCTCTCCTTCACCATGTGGTTCCTAAGGATCTAACTCAGGTTGTCAGGCTTAGTAGCAAGTGACTTTACCTTCTGAGCATCTTGCTAGCCCAAGGTCCAAAGTCTTGAGTGATAAACCCTATCTTTTCTTGAATCACATGTACACACCTTGACTGACCATCTCTCTGGGATTGCAGAACATAGTGGGGATGGTTTGCCTCATGGGAATGTACACCTGCCAGTCAAAAAGAGGCAGCAGGTGTAATGAAAATAATCTCCACAGGCACCTTTTGGTTTGTAACAAATAAGTATTTTAAAAACTTAACCAACTTAAAATGGGATTTTTTTTTTAAAAGCAAAACAGAAACAAAGAAAATAGGTTATTCAATGGCTTCTGTGGAAAGCCACTAAAGACCGTAGGATTCTCAGCTTCTCAGGTAGGCAAAAATTTGCTTATAAAAACTCAAATATCACAAAAATGCTGAAAAGAATATGTTTCAGTGAATCTCAGATGCCAGGGTTGGACCAAGCATGTTAAGTCGCCATGGGGATTTTAGAGTCTAGAGTCCCATTTAAAAAATAGCTCTTGATTTAATTTGAGGAACTGTGGAGCTGGTGAGTAGGAGCCTGAGATAGCAGCCATTTTGCTATGCCTCTGGAGCATGAAGAAGCTTACGTTAGGATGCTCACTATGATCTCGATGTGGTTTCATGCAAGCACAGAACTACAGAGCCAGGGTGGCATGATAGTACCAGGCACTGCAATGTCACCCATACTGCCTAAATATTTTGGCATCAGAATAAAATATGTGTGATGCAATACCTTTGTTAATTACCAGGTAGATGACATAGCTATGTTGCTATGCTCTGCTTTGTGCTAAAAGCATTACCTTGTTGATTGTGAGCCTTTGAAATACATCATCACTTGGATCATGCCTTCTGGTTGTTTTTCAAGCAAGAGACTCTGCCTTTCTTGGATTCTGTAAGGCACAGGGCCCACCCCCACAGAGCAGTGCATGACATCTGATGCTAAGCCCAGTACTTGGGGTCCTTTTAGGACACCATGAATTGCCTAACCAGCAATTCTTTAGCTACATGTTTACCATCACCTGGAGCTTTCAAAAGAACTGGGGTTTGGGGCTGTGGAAGAGCGCTTACCTGGCATGCATGAGGCTTTGTACTGAACCCCAGCACTGCAACAACAAACAAAAAAGTGCTGATGTTTGCCTCAGACCAATCAAACTGATACTTGGGAGAAGGATCCTAACTTTTCCTACCACCCCACTGCTTTCCAGNTGACTCACTATGCAGCTGAGTTGGAACTGAAGTTAAAAAAACAAAATCAAGAAATGATGTCACATGCTCTAGCATCAGTGGGTAAGAATGCTGGGATTTGTGTTCCATCTTGGACAATAGTGCCAAAAGATCTATTTGTAAAGCTCAGTTGTGCTGCTCCTGTCAAAGGGTAGCAGACCCCTAGTTTAGCCATAGGATTCTAGCACATCATCACCTACTCCAGGCAGCCTTCCTTAACCTATCCAGGCAGACTATCACCCTGTGTTCTATGCCAGAACCACCCATAGTAGGCAGTGTTCTCTGCAGGAGCAGAATCAATAGAATGACCATTTAAGAGGTTTTAAACTTCTTTCTTTCAGGTATGTAAACTTCTTACTCCTTTATGGTTTGTGTACGTTGGATAGGAAAGCATTTGTGTATATGTAAGGTAGATCCTCAAATGGGGGTATTAGATTATCTATACATTAGGGGCTTTGAAGTCTAGCAGTAGCCACTCATGTTCTGGAGAGGCAAAGAACCCAGTCCATGAACCCAGTGGTGCCAGCAGTTTAAATTGGTGGTGGTGGTGGGGGGCTGGAAGATTCCCGGGTAGTCTCTAGAAAAGTACATGGAAAAGCTGAAGAAGGTGGACTCTGGTGTCCCTACAGGATGGCAATGGTGGCTTCAGCAGGCAACATCACTACAGACACTCACCCAGAAGCAGTGAAGGCAGAGGCCACTGCATTCTCTCCAGATGCTTTCTTTCTAGTCCACTTGCTGCCAATGTACCATCCTCTCTGAGGCTGGCCCTTCCCTCTTCACTTAATGCTCTCTGGAAGGAGACCTACAGGCCCATCTCCTAGATGATTCAACATGCCAGAGAACTAACTCATGGAGATTTTTTGGAAGGACTGTCAATGGTCCCAGACCTGGTATTTCTGAACTTCCAGCGGTGGAGCCAGGAATCTGTGTCTCTTAATTCCCCAATAGAGTATGTGAGGCAGCTTCAGGCGTGACCCTCCAAGCCCCACAGCTAGCAGGGACTGCACATCCACTCAATTTNAGTTATTTACTTGCCCANCTCACCTACCAAACCATGAGCCTCTTGAAGGTGGGNCTATTATTTCAGTCAATTCAATTCCCAGGGCCAAATACAATGACATTCCAACAGGTATTTTTGTACNCAAAGCAGGACTGTGACCCAAGCCTCCATGAAACAGCAACAGCCCAAGTTCCCTTGATGCCATGTGATTTCTCACCATGACATANAAATTTAAGAAAANAANNTCATAANGATTGCATTATTGCTTTTTCTTTCTCTCCTACTTATTATGTAAGACTTGNAGGGGTTAAGCTGCCTTCTCATAGTTATACTATTTTTGAGACCTATTTTATGACAGGCATTAGAGTTAGAAATANAATGGTAAGAACTAATATAGANGGAAACACTGCTATTCTAAGTAATAATTCGTGCAGAGTAACTCATTTCATCCCCATGATATCTGTAAATTGGGTATTAATGGTATTAATGGGTATTCATTTTACAGATCAAAAACAAAGACACAGCGAGGAGTATATGATATATTCAAATCTTACACCCTTGGAAGTAGCAGAGAAAATATTTAAACACATTCCGTTAGGTATAAAGACAGTGCCCTAAAAATGTACCCCACCTCTCTATATAGTNAAACTCATAGACCCCCCATCATGAAGTGCTCCTTCTGGGAGATGTGTAGAGTCTCAAAAAGCACCTCACGATGAGTTAAGGTACAGACTGAGAGAAAAGTCATCGCAATATGAGCAGGGATCTTTTCAGTTTTGCCTTGTANAGAGTACTGGAAGAGCATTAATGACTACCTCCGAGAGTAGGTATTGCTAACCATGAAGGTTAAGTGATATTTGGCCATGANCAAAAGAGAAGGGTAAGGACATTCCTAGCAAAGTGGTGGCATCATAGCGGTGGGAATCCAGAACACAAGTTATGTGGGTCAGTCATATTCATTCAGTGATTCCAATAAAGGAAAGATATTTAGATGCTAAAAGATGTTGGGGAAGGTGCAGGGAGCCATCTCTTGCAGACAGCACTATCCAAACAAACTAGAGCAGCAAGAAAGATGTATTGCCTCATTAGAATCAGAACCGGCTGGCCNCGGGCAGAAGGGGATAAAGCTTTGGACCACAACTTAGTTTGGCACTCTATGCCTTTCATCTGCTCCCACACCTTGGCTTCTGTCTGTTGGCTCTTCTCTCTGGCTACAGCCCCGAGTCTGTCATCTCACACTCAGAGCTCTGAGAGCAACCGAGAGTTCTTTTTGCCCCAATTTCAGAAGCAGAAATGGACTTCATTGACACTGATTGGTCAGATGCGGGTCACCTTTCAGTCCTTGTCTGTGGCCAGAGTTTGGGAAGCACTGATTGGCTCAACCTAAATCACATGCTCTGCCTTTGGAAACCATGAAGCAGTCACAAAGCATACATTTGTTCACAAGAAGAGGGTGTAAACAAGGGGCAGAAATCTAANCAATGCATACCAGAGTAGGAGTTCAGCTTCTGAAGGCCCAGATGTTGTCTGTAAACAAGGCTTCAGCATCATGTGGAGTATTTACTCCCAGATGAAGAGCTTTCATACAAAACCTTGTGTGGAGCTCTCCTTAGTCATATTGAAATCCAAGCTGAAGAACAGTCTTCCAGCTCTCCTTCAGTTCTAACTTTCTAGATGAGTGTTTTCCCAAGCTATCTCAACAGATCCTCCACCTGCCCATTCCCCATCCCACCAGCAGCTACTTTAGAGGGAAGTGCCAGGGTCTGGAATTGTTTAGATGGAAACAGTCCTCTCTGATGGNGATGGCCTCCTCTGGCATGGATTGAGCATTTGCAATAGTGATGCCTTGTTTGATTTGTGTTATTTCCGCAGGACCTCTGATTAGCATCTTAATTTGCAATGCAAATCAGATCTAGAAATGGCTTTACAGACTCCATACAACTCTCCATTTAGCCACATGCAGTGACAAATNCTCGTCTCTTGATCTAGCAGCTCTAATGTGATTTCAAATAATAAAAATACGNACCACTTGCAGTAGAGACCTATGGTAGTCAGATGCACCAAGACTGGGCTCTGAAAAGAGTACCAATTATACTGGCTCTTAAATGGGAAACGTCTACCAGAATATAAGTTGAGTACTTACATCCCAGAACTAGAAAGGAAAAAACTAATTGCCATAGATTCAAGCATCACTCACTGTCACACTCCAAGTAAAATTCTTCATGGACGCTTTTGAGAAAAAGAAAAAGGCTTTTATCTCTGCCTCTAGTAGAGCAAACAGAAAGCTGAAATGTGCNATGGGGGGTATCTGCTACACTAGCTCCTAGTTAATTGTATGTTCTTTTATGGAAGGTTGTTGCTTAAGTGGCTACAGTTTAGGAAATGGAACAGAGGGATAAAAAAGGTTCTNGATGAATCACTTTATAGAGTCCATGTGACTAATAGCAGGGTTGGCTCAAAAACTAAATGGTTGGGGGCTGGAAAATGGCTCCATGGTTAAAAGCATGTATGCTCTTGCGCAGAGCACCTGGGTTCATTTCCAAGCACCCATAAGGCANCCANAAGGCTCCCAACCACGTAATTCNAGTTCCTTAGGATCTGATATCCTCTTCTGGCCTCCTGTGGCACATGCCCATAGGTATTGCACACGAACTGATGCAGGCACACACATATACACTTAATAAAAAAATAAACCCTTGAGGGCCAGATGTGAGAAATTTCCCTCACTCAGCCTTCTTGTCACCCCTCATTCATTGCACAGTGCTAATATTTGCCTAAGTTACGCATTACCAGCAGAGGCCCACTCGACACCTTGCTATCCCAGAGATCTAACACAGACAGTTGTCACCACCCTTCCTAGTCTTCAGCAAATCAGTNGCTTGTGTGCACAGTGGAAAGCCATGCTATCTATGATAGCAAAGCTGAGAGTGCCTGTCNCACTGTCCTCTGTGCCTTAAGAAAACCGGTCTCTCNGTCCATCCACTTCCCATTGTCTCTGCAGGTGGTGCAGCCTGGAAGCAGAGGCCCTGAGCAGCAGCTGCANCTCCTTGTAACTAAGAGCCTCTGGGTTGCAAAACAGAGCAAGGTAGTGAACACGTTGCAATTGGCCAGCACCCAAAGAGCTATTGTAATGCAGACGGCAGTTTCTGGCCCTGATCTCCAGAGTTAGTTGCTTTCCAAAACAGAAATCTGTTTGGCAGAAAAGAAATGTTTGTTTTAAAATGAAATCCATTTGATTAATAATTATCCACCCAGTTTTAGGTTGCTTTCCTTGACTCTGTAAATAGTGTTGCCTGTCCCAGTGATTGAATAGAAGTGGATTTACTCTTTGAGGAACGAATCCACAAAACATATCCAAGTCCTGGCTTCCTGGTTTGGTAATAGTTGCACCTGGTGTTGTCTCTTTCTCTATCTGCATTGACCTAACGACACATTGTCCAGAGAGCATTNACATGGGTGTTCTTGAGGAGTAGGAGGGAGTCACCTAGANGCTACAGTGCTTTGTGTTGGTTGGCCTGATTTAAAAAGAGATTCCACAAATAAGGCCCGCCTGCCTTGGAAGCCAGATTATTTTTGGGCAATTGGGTTTTCACAAATTCTATTCTGTAGTGGATAGCTGTTCTGGCTTTGGCCTTGGTACACCACNNCTACAGTGAGGACAGGAAACTGCTACACCTGCGTAAGACCTGCCCCTAGGGCGTGGCTCAGGGGGATCCCNTTAAGACTNGAGGCGCCTACGTGACCNT
>LZPO01066676.1:52942-67790 GCA_001675575.1 Neotoma lepida
AAAAAAGCAGGCCAAGCAAGCCATGGGCAGCAAGCCCATAAGCAGCATTCCCTTGTGATCTCTNCTTCAGTTCCTGCATCCATATTCCTGCCATGCTTGAGTTTCTGCTTTGGCTTCCCTCAGTAACAGACTATGACTGGGATGCGTAAGCCAAATGAACCTTTTCCTCCCCAAGCTGCTTTTGGTCATGGTGTTTATCACAACAATAGAAAGCAAATTAGGACACCTAGCTAACACTTTGGATCATGGCTAATATTTTGCTTCCTCGGAGACTCCATTTTATGACAGTTCACCACCTCCCCAGATGTTAAGATAGCTGCTGCTAAAAGCTCCGAGCACCTTGCTCTTCTCCATGCGAGCTGGATCATGTGACACAGTTAGGTATTGTATAGTTGCCACACCCTTCATTAGGCGATGGCTGTCCATTCTTGCTGATGTCATAAATTCCATCCTGGGTGTTTATGTGAAACAGAAACTTATTTCCCACAGTTCCGGAGACTGGGAACTCCTGAGATCAAGGAACTGTCTGATTTGGTGGCACATACGGGTCAGCTTTGTGGCTTATAGACTTGCCTTCACATGATGAAAAGGGGCCAAGATNTTTCTAGATCTTCCTTGTAAGGATGTTAATTCCATTCCTGAAGGCATCCCATGACTGGTGTCCTCTCAAAGGTCTCACTTCCTAAAACCATCACCTTGTGTGTCAGGATGTCAACACCATAAGTTTGGAGGGACATGGGAGCCCTTTAAGTGCTTTGAAGACTAGGTCTAAATCTATAAAACTCATCAGTGTACCTGGAAACTAGGAAAAGTTAATCACATAATAATTAAAGGATTAAGTCAGTTCATACATGAATCGATGACTGGTGATAGATTAGAAATGCCTTGCAGTCCAGTGGTGAGTGCAGCCATCTTCCCACACCAGTGCTGAGGCCCACCTTCTTCATACTCTTGCATCCAGCCCTCCTTATGCACACATGTCACCAAGGGGAGACCTGGAGGAATGTGTTGTATGCTATGGGAACAATAGCTCTGTCTCACCACAACCACACCTTCCACTCAAAAAAAATGTTTGTTCTCTGATTTCTCTTTCAGCTCTGGTGAAACAGGATACAACTTTCAAATATTTAATTTTAAGATTGGGTCTATCGATAGACCTAAACAAATTCCACATACATTCTTTGAGGCCAAAGACCCCAACACCCCCAGCACACACGGGCAGGGGCGGGGAGTTATTTGCACATGTGAAAAAGAGTCTCTTATAACTCCAGGGCACCTCTGAGCATCTATTTGTCACTCTAAGCTACAGGCTCTAGTATGGATTTCATCTTGCCTCTGTTAGGAAGCTTGTTAATCTGCTTGAAGTGGATGGAAATCTCACAAAGCAAAGTGGTCATTAATAGTATTGCAAGTGCGGTTGGTGATAGTTTTTTGTTTTGTTTTTTCTTAAGAGTGGAGCACCAAGGCCAAACTAATTATCTGTTGGAAAAGAGGGAGGAAATCCCAAATAGTCATTTTAAATATCTTTTTGTCCCTAAAGAAATAATTAAGGTGCAGTGTTGACCTGCTTTCTAACCAGAGGGCTGGGATCCCTGGATACAGACTTCGTGCTATTCTTCTTAACCGGAGAGCAACTTGGGCATTTTTCCAGGCTACTCCTCAAGGATCTAATATGTTAATTGAAAAAAAAAACCTTAGAAAAATAACTTTACAAGCAAACAGTTCATCCAATTGGAAACACATGGGATTATCTTCCAATCCCTTTTACTTTGAATCTCAACTACTGAAGCAAAGGGGGGTAAAGATACAGAATTTCTCAAAGCCAAGGCGGAATTAGTTACAATTCCAAGGTAGAATGTGAACAGCTGTAATTAAAGCAGCACACACTCTAATTCCCATGTGNACATTCTGGTACACACAATGCNGCTNTAGGTAGACACACAATTTCCCCTCTGATTCCTAAGACCTCCTTAAGGCACCAGCAGCTGTAGTTACGGGTCCTGATGGGTGGAGCTTTACCTGCCTCTCCTCGAGGGACTAACCCTCCCTGCGAGACATCTCTTGGCACATATGAGGTGACTTGTTTCCCTGTCTTCACTGTGCTGTGACCTTGTGGATCACGATCAGAAATGTGTGCACAAAGCAGCACACAGTGGAGAGGAGAGGATTCGNCTCCATGGACTGCTGGCCTCATCACACTCTTGATGGCATCTATTGTCCAAGGGTTTGATATCTTTGATATTTCAATGTATCCCTTAAAACCAGGATNGAAGGCTGGAGGAGTGATAGACTGATAACGCTAGAGCACAGATGAGTTTGAAATGGAAACCTCAATTCACTGGAGATGGATTTGAACAATTACAAGGAGGAAATGGGGGAGGGAAGGGGGATATGCNGTGAATAGTTNCTCAATAGATGGATTGAACCTTTCCAAACAAATTAGCACAAACATACTAAGGGAGATGCTGAGTATGAAATTCCCGTGAAGCCTAGGGAAGAATGGCAGGGAATATTCCAGATGATGCTCATGACCAGATCTGGGTGAGCTAAGAGGCTGGAGAGAGAAGTTTAGTTCAGTCCCTCCATGCACACATGTACCTATGCACACACACTTACCCATCTGTGCACTCATAATTCACTTCTAAATAACAGTCCACACNAACGACTTAAGGAGGTACCTTCTTCATTAGTCAGTGACTAAGATAACCATGATAACTCGATTGTTTGGTGGAGAAGACCAGGTTAAGGCATAGCTAAGGCTCATAGACATATATCCAAGCTCACTTTGGACAACTGCAATTATTTCAGCCATTCACCCAGGCTTTTATCACATCTACTGATGAAAGGGTGAAACTAGCCTGAATTCCTTCCCCAAAACTTCTTGCCCTTCCCTGAGGATAATGAAATGATAAAAAAAGATAAGAATCTGAGAGAGAAGGAAATTTGAAAGTACATCCTTCTTAACACAAACAACAAACAAAAAAACCTCTTTAAACTTTTGATTTGCAAGTGTCTTTGGTCAAGCCAAAGTCAGATCAGGAAGTGTTGCCCATTTAGAGAGATTAGAGCCTGTGAGATGGCTCAGCAGGGGAAGGAAGGTGCCTACCCTACCTCCAAGCTTGATGACCTGAGTTCAAGTTCAATCTGCCAGATCCTGTGGCAGAAGGAGAGGACCGACTCCTGCAAGTGGTCCTCTGACCGCCACATGCCCACTGTGGTACACACACACACACACACACACACACACACACACACACAAGAGCTCAGTGCTTTTGAAAAGAGAGAGATTATTAAGATAGAGTACTATTTCTGAGGAGGTCTGCCACACATTCTCAAGAAAATGTCTCCTCAAAGCTGCAGGGAGAATAGCCAGCTTCTTCCCTCCACTTTTCATTGTGTAGTAAAGATTANCAAGCAGGTTAAGNCTGCCTTGGAAAACACTAAGATAGGAAACAAAAGCATGCCCACATAAAGCATTTCTATCCTGTTGTTGCTTGTTGGTGCATTATTGCAGAAGGCTCTGGTTTGGGTTACAGAGATATCGTTATCCCCTTTGATCTCTAGTCATTGAGAAGAGCACTAAAAAATGATCCTTAGCACAATAGGGAACAGAATTTCTAGGCTATTCTGGCAAGGCCAAATGAACACCAATGAGAATTTACCACTGGCAAGTCACTGGCCACAGGGAAGGCTTTTTTTGTTTTGTTTTGTTTTCTGAAAAAGGACTTAATTATGGTATGGGTGAGAAATAGCTTTTTATGAGTTAAAAGGGAATAACACGTCGCATTTGATAAGCATTTTCTTGATGTTTAGCTACACCCAAGAGAATGGCTCTGTGCCCTTCATAAGAAGAACAGTAGGGAGACAATACAGAAAAGAAAAATTTTAGGCTAACAAGCCAGCAAAGAGAAATAAGCATAGGCTTCACAAGAATGAAAGCTTTGCAACAGAGGCCAGTAACAATGACAATGAGAGCCANGTATGGCCCTGACCTGCATTTTCGATTCCTATGTCCTTATCTTCTGAGTTGATAGCTCACATCAGTTTGTGTGTGTGCCTTTGTNAGCAGTGCAGAGCAAAGATCCTTGCCNTGACCTAAGAAACCTGTTCAAGCAGGCTGGCTAATTCTCCCCAAGTCCCGAGGCTGGGCTAATTAGCTCTCTCTCCTCCNTAGCTGCTCTCCTCCCCCTGCCCACTAGAAAGAGAGTATGAGGTGTGTACTCCTCCTACAAATGAAGGCCCAGAGGTGCTGGTCTATATATAGAAAGATGCTATTTGTGGCTATAGTCTCCCTATCCGGTCACCCAGTCTGTCCCTCTACCCTGAAGAGCTAAGAGTACTTTCCCTGCTACCTTTCTATTCCTTCCATTCCTCCATGGCCGCTCTCTTGGCTGGCTCCTCACAATTCAGCCCTCAATTGTGGTGATATATTGTGTACCCTAATAAAATTTGCCTGAAGGTCAAAGGACAAAAGAAGCCACTANATTAAACATAGAGGCCAGACAGTGGTGGCACACACATTTAATTCTATCACTTGGGAGGCAGAGATCTGTCTGGATCTCTGTGAGTTCAAAGCCACCCTGGACTACGGAAGAATTATTCAGCCTAGGAGAGAAATAGAGCCAGGCAGTGGTGGCACACACCTTTAATCCCAGTACTTAGGAATCCCATGCCTTTAATTCCAGCACTTGAGATCTCACAACTTTAATTCCAGTATTTGGAAGCACACACACCATTAATCCCAGCACTAGGAAGGAAGTGACAGCTGGNTGGGGAAAGGCATACAAGGCGTGAGGAGACAGGAACTAGAGCCTTTTCAGGCTGAGAAGTCCTGGAGGTAAGAGGTGGCTGGCTGTGGCTTATTCCTTTGTCTCTCTGATCTTTCAGCATTTACCCCAATATCTNGCTCCAGGTTTTTTATTAAAAGACTGTTTAGATTTCAAGCTACACTCAATATTTGAAGAATCCCTTGCTCTGCAAAGCCTTCTGGGATATCCNGCCTGAAGCAGCTCTCCTTCTTTTCTTCTAACACATAACCCTGATTTATGTTCTTCATAATAGTGTGACTAATCAGAAACCATCCATCTTTTGGTTTATATGTTTTTAATCTGCCTCCTGCCTTTAGAACGCAAATTTCAAGAGGCAAAGAGCCACCTTCTAGCCTATATCCCCAGCATCTAATACTTGGAATACAAATGGTTGTTTAATTTAACAAAAATGATGGGAGTGCTTACCATATTTGACCCTGACTATTTATCTTGGTTAGTCCTAGTTCAGTTCTGTGATACAGATGTGATTCCCATGTAACACATAAAGGAGCTGAAGTTCAGAGATGAGAACTAACTCCTGAAAAAGGTAAAGCCAAATATGAACCCATATAAGTCTCTTTCCAGAGCCTACACTTTGCAGCTGCTACTCATTTTCCTTATACATTGGAATATATATATTTTTATTTTGAGTTTACATTGAAAAAAATTTTTAATTAAGCTTACTATTTGCTTGCAAGACTTCTCAAAGCTTCAAAACTGCATGAATCAAAATACTGCATGGATCACCAAGATTAAGATGAAATATCCATCAATTCCCAACAAAATTCCTTTCTTCTTTTCTTATCCCTCTTCTTGCCTCTCCTTCTTTTTAAATATGAATTCTTCTCTTGACATTTACTCAAAGTATGTTTCCCTTAAAGTTTCTTTGGTAACTATTATCTGATTTAAAAATATAGGTCTGGAAAGGGCTAATAAGTGGGTGTGGTTTTGAAATCATGAAAATAGATTTAGAAATGGCCACAGGAATGGAAGCAGACATCTAGGAGAAAGGTAAATCAAAGTTGTTATGCCTGGTGCCCAAGGAAAGCAAGTCAAAATTGACCCAGAGCCCTGGCTGATGTGTGGAAGCACAGGAGGTGATAGAAAGAACTTTAACTTCTACTTCTGAAGACATGAAGGCATGGAAGAGAGATCTTATCTGCTCAACTATGTGATGGCTTTCTGGAGATCTGATTGAGGAGGACACTTAGGCCAAGTCCAGACTTAATGGAAAAGAAGGTCACCATGGATGACAGGAGTCTACACAGTTACAGCGTGATGGGACACAGAAAGCAGGCTCTCAGGAATCCTCTGCTGTTCCGTGCCTAGAAGAAAGGCTTGGCAGTAAGAATGCACAGCAAGATGTTTAGGGTGTTCAGTCAATGTNTTAGCTTGTTGCAAGCCAGTTACCCAGTTCATTGTAGCAGTGGTATAAGATTTGTTANTCAAGTTATCTCACATGCATAAAAGAAATTTTATTGCTCCCAAGNCATTAGTGTATATTGNNCTCAAACATGTGAAAGGGCATCTATGAGAGAAGAAGAAAGATAATGGGCAAAGTCAAAACCCAAGGCAGAGCACAGAGATTTGTAGCTATTGCCCTGTCAGGAGGTAGAATAAATTCTCTCCCTATAATGAATCTACAAAACTAGAAAACATTGNCATCCACAACCATTTCATGCTTAGAAAATCAATCAATACATACAACAATCTGAGAACTGTTTCTGCATTTTAAACTACGGGGATTGCTAAGGTGTGAGGGTACACACCTTTAATTCCAACCACTTGAGNGTCTGAGGCAAGAAGATACACAAATTCTAGGCCAGCTGGGGCTACTAGTGAGCCCCAATCTTAATTTCTTTTCTATTTCTGNGATAAGACACCATGGCCAAGGCAACTTATAAAGAAAGTGTTTAATTTGGGCTTATGGTTTCAGAGGGTGAGAGTCCACAATAGTGGAACAAAGGTGTGATGGTAGGAACAGCTGAGAACTCACATCTCAAACCACAAACAGGAGGCAGAGAGCACACACTGNGAATGGCATGAGTCTTTTGAAACCTCAAAGGCTGCTCCCAGTGCCACACTTCCTCAAACCAGGCCACAACCTCTTAATCCTTCCCANAGAGTTCCACCAACTGGAGACCATGTATTCAAATATTTGAGCCTATGGNAGCCATTCTCATTCAAACCACCACACTATCTNAANCAACANATAAATAAACACACCGAGGTTCATGTTAGAATAGTATGCACTTGAGCTGTTCTGGCCTCTCACCCACCTCACTCTAGCTTTGTAGGTTCTGACAAAGTAGACCAAGTCATGGTGACCAACAGCTTTTCTGTAGAGAGGGACTCATGCATTTGAAGAAGTTGATAATGTATACACTCAGCCAAGAAATGATGGTCTTGGAAGAGGGTGGGTTGAGTCATTGGCTGACCTAGCCTGAGGTCACATTTGCATCTAGGAACTGTTCTGTTGCCTGAAGCTCTGCACCTGGAGATGCTGCAGAGAAAACAAACTTCGTGCCTCTGGTTCATATCATGTACATGTGAGGCTTAAAAGAATCCAGCAGAAACCAAAACTGAACAAGACTTGACAACAGCCTAAGTTTGAATATGTGACTCTGCCACAGAGAGAGCCCACTGCAAGGATGGAGATCCCAGTGGTTCAGGGTTTTAGGGCACAGCTAGTACACAGTCACTGGTAGGCATAAAAGTAACAGATTTAGGCTTGGGAAGCTATAAGCAAAACATAAACAATAGTGGCCATTAAGGGGAAAAATATCAGAACTCAGAACTCAGAGTAACATGATCAGAAAGGTCCCATTTAAAAAATAATACTGCTGCANGCCAAGCAAGTGTGGCCCACACTCAAGAAAAGAAGTGAGCAATAGCAATGATCTGGTGTTATAAGATGTTAGCAGACAAAGACTTCAAAGTAAATATCTTTTAAAATAGCTAAAGTATTTTAAAAGAATGCTTTAATGAAATGAAAGAATTAAAGGAAAGTGAGATAACAATAGATCAACAAATAGAAGTCTGTAATAATGACATAGAAATGACTGAGAAGTGGCAAATGGAACTTCTCATAGACAGAGAAACAATGGATATGAGAAAATTCACTAGAGTTCTCATAGTCTTTCCCCTGATGTCCACTGTTGTTTATGTTTAAAGTAATAGCAGGTTTGAGAGACAAAAAGAATCTGTGAGCTATAAATCAAGAGAAGTAAGACAACTAACCTCAGAGGACTGAGACAGACGACCAATCATGAAATGAGTCTCACAGGACAGAAAAGAAACAAACAGAAAAGTACATTGAAAGCCACATGCAGTTGCATACATCTGTCATCTTAACACTTGGGAGGCAGAAGCAGGAGGATTGCTGTGAGTTGGGGGGGTCAGCCTGGTCTATGTAGTATGTTCTGATCAGGGCAGGGCTATATAATGAGACCCAGTCTAAAAAAGAGAAGATGGAATATAAGAATGGGGAAGGGGCCGGGCGGTGGTGGTGCACGCCTTTAATCCCAGCACTCGGGAGGCAGAGGCAGGAGGATCTCGTGAGTTCGAGGCCAGCCTGGACTACCGAGTGAGTTCCAGGAAAGGCGCCAAAGCTACATAGAGAAACCCTGTCTTGAAAAACAAAAAAAAAAAAAAAAAAAAAAAAAGAAGAATGGGGAAGGGAAGGAAAACACTTGGTATAAAACTTCCCATATTTGTTTTTTTATTAAAGTAATTTCTATATCCAAGAATCTTAAAGAAACAGAAGTATTTTAACTGCAAATAGGTCTACCCCTTAACCATCCTGGCCAAACTGTTGAGAGCCAAATCCCAAAAGAAATTCCCTGAAAGCAGCCCTAGAAAAGTGACTCATTGCAGAGAGGTGAACATCGGTACAACCAAGCTGTTGTCATCAGAAGCCACTGGTGGCAGAAGACAGAAGAGTGACATGCCCACAGCGCAGGAAGAAAATACTGTCAAACAAGAATTCTGTGTCAAACAAAACTGTTCTTCAAAGATGTAAGCAAAACAAAAATGTTCACAGATCAACAGACGCTGAGCATATGAGTTTCCAGCAGATGTGTCAGATAAGAATGAATAAAGGGAATAAGTTCTGCACATGTGGCACCAGAAGGTGACATGGACCCACAGGAAGAAAGGAAGGCTTCACTTGATAAATATGAGACTTGGTGTAAAAGAACCCACGAATACATGTTTATCATTTCCCCCCATTTCTTTGAAAGATAAAGGCTTCAATGAGAACCATTTTAACCCTATGTTGTTAAGTCTGTAATGTCTCTAATAGTAATAGCACAAAGGTAAAAGGAGGGAGTGGATTATGTTGTAGCAAAGATTCTGTTTTTCAGAATTGCATATGAATTAATTAGGAGAAGATAGTGATACCTTAGTGATAGTACAAGCCTAGAGCAAACACCAAGAAAAGAACACAAAAATATAGCAGATGGAACTGAGGAGATGGCACAATACATAAAACAGTTGCCATACAAGCATGAGGACAGGGATTTGGATCCCTAGAAGTCACAAAAAGTTGCATGTGTAATCTCAGCATGCCTATGACAAGATCAGATATGGAAACAAGAACACTCGTGGAAGTTTGTCCATCAGCTAATGCAGTATATACCCATGAAGGTTGCTGTGGAATAATCCTCTTGTACGCTGTAAAGATTTGTCACTCAAAGAAGATGGTTGTCCGGGTTATTTTTTTCTGTCAATTTGACACAAGCTATAGTTACCTCAATTGAGAAAAATTCATCATTAGTTGCCTATAGGCAAGTCTGTCAGGGGATTTTTTTGATTAATGATTGTTGTGAGAGGGCCCAGCCCACTGTGGGTGGTGCCACCCCAAGGTGGGTAGTCCTGATATGTATGAGAAGGTAGGCAGGGCAAGCCAGTAAGCAGCAACACTCCATGGCTTCTACTTTGGTTCCTGTTTTGCTTGACCTTAACTTCTCTCAGTGACTGATTGTTACCAGGAAGTATAAGATGAAATAAACCCTTTATGCCCCAAGTTGCTTTTGGTTATGATCTTTATCACAACAGTAGACACCTAAGACAACAGTGAACAATAGACTCCCACTTCAACAGGTGGAAGGCCAAGACCAACACCCAACATTATCTTCTTGCCTCCACAGTCATGCTGTCACACACACACACACACACACACACACACACACACACGCATATGTACTACACATAAATATGCACTGCACGTACATTATATACACATAAAGAGACATACAATAAATGAACAGAAAACTGAAAAGGCACACAGAGTATTTATTCAACAAAACCACTGTAATCAAGGAGAAGACAAGTGGTCAGAAAGGCTAAGAAATCATTAGACCATCAAAGAAGAATCTTTGGCAGAATTTCTGTTCTTCCTTCATGTGGTTTCAGTGAAGATGGCAATGGAGATCTATAATATCTATAGTAAGGATTGTCTATAGACTGTTAGCCCAGGACAAAATGAAAACATAGGGCCCCTCATTCAAAATGAATTTCAAATTTCAAGATGGGGGCAATAGGTCATTAAGCCAAGCACGGGCCCTTCTGGTCACAAGACGCTTTGGGTTAACCCAACTTCTTTACCCATGAAGCTGGCCCTAAAAGCAAGCAGGAACTAATGCTGCCTCATTGTCTCACCCTCAGGATAACCCTCCTTGGGAGATTCAATGCCATCTGCCTTTGATTGTCCTGTTCTTTGCTAACCTTGTAACTAATGTCCAGCATTGGGCACAGGTCATCCTTTATAAATACAAGTTTGAAAGATCCAGTCCCAGCTGTCCCATCAACATGAGGCACTCACATTTACACACACTCTACTGCAGATTGGTGTGGGTCAAAGCATGGGATTCCCTTATCTGTCTCCCCACCACTGAAATTGTCTAGAATTGCTGTTCTTGTAAGCAAATGCAGTATGACCAAGTCAGAAGATCCTCTTTCCTTCCTTCCCTCCTCCCTCCCTCCCTTCTTTCTGATTATACTTTGCTATTATATTATATTTTTACTATTTAAAATAATTTTTAAATTTAAATGTATTTTGGTCACATTCTTCCCCTCCCCCAAGCCCTTCCAGAACCCCTCCCTACCCATCCAACTTTAAGTTCTGTCTCAAAAAACATTAAAACCCAATACAATAACAATGCCTCCCCCCAAAAAACCCAATAAAACAAAATAAGACCAGTCTCAAAAAGAAAGGAAAAACAAACAAAACACACCAGACTGTAACCAAATGAAAGCCCACAAAAAAAACCCTGTGGAATCCATTCCATGTTGGTCAACTACTCTTGAACATGAGGCCTGCCCTGGAGTGATTGATATATTCAGTGTCATTCCGTTGAAGAAAAACAGATTTTCCTTCTCCCAACATGTATAAAAGATAGTTCAATTGTTAACCTTTACTCTAGCAGCTAGATTTTCTTTCGTTCATTCATTCATTTTTTATTTTTTTAATTTTTTTAAACATATAACAAAATAAAACATAGTAGGATAAAATAAAAACTATCACACTGGAATTGGACAAGACAAATCAACAGAAGGAAAAGAGCCCAAGAGAAGGCACAAGAGTCAGAGACCTACTCATTCACACACTCAGGAATCCCATAAAACACTAAATGGAAGTCATCATATATTTGCAGAGGACCCGGTGCAGACCCAGGCAGGCCCTGTGCATGCTGTTTCAATCTCTGTGAGTTCATATGAGCTTTGGTCATGTTGATTTAGAGGGCCTTGTTTTCTTGGTGTTCTCAATCCCCTCTGGCTCTTACACTCTTTTCACCTCCTCTTTGTGGGGTTCCTTGAGCTCTGGAGGCAGGGATTTGACGGAGACATCCCATTTAGGGCTGAAAGAACACTCTTTTCTAAGTAACTGATAATTATCCATCCATTTGGAAACGTTTAATATAAATGACACCCTGAAAGGGGCCACATGGGTTTTACTGGGGTGGGGCTGGCCTGCTTTGTGAGTGTGACTGTGACTTCTGGTCCCATGGCAGTGACCTCATAGCATCGTCACAATCAGGCTTTGTGACAACCATAGTAAGAAAGCCCTGGGGAGGCTTCACTGGCTTCAACATATATGATGGCACTGTGTGATAATACTTAAAACATGCAAGCCAGTTCTACCCGGGCCTTCCTGGCTGAGCACTAGGATGAGCCAGTAAGGAATCCTCTCTGGTCCTTCAGACTACTGTGAGATTTATATTTCGGGGGGGGCAGGGGTGGGGAGAATGGATATGACAATGACCAGAGCTGTCACTTGTGTTTATTAAAAGTCTTTCCATTTCAGTGTCAGAGAAAATCTGAATCTCAAAACCATCTTGATCAAAAGAGAGAATCACAACTCTAATTGCATGGAAAATCCCAGAACAGTCCAAGCTTTGGAACAAGGCCTTGAT
This sequence comes from Neotoma lepida, assembly GCA_001675575.1. NCBI lineage: Eukaryota > Metazoa > Chordata > Mammalia > Rodentia > Cricetidae > Neotoma > Neotoma lepida. The sequence goes on from LZPO01066676.1 coordinate 65,166, forward strand.
TAGGTGGTTTCACTAATCATCCAAACCAATTTCTTTCCAAGTTTGTTCTTAGCTTTTTACAGTATCTTTCTTATTCTGAAAGTTGGATTTCTTCATGGTTCCAAAATAATTCAATAACCTTATGGAGGAAAATGTCTTTGCTGCTGAATTTCTAAGTCAAGAAGCATTTTTTTCCTCCAATGCTGCAACAAACATCTACTGGTCTCTCATTGGTCATAACTGAATCATCCATTTGAACTTGGCAAGTGTTGATTGGCATAAACCAACCATGGTTTAATTCTAGAGCTAAGAGTAAAGTGTAATGCCTCCAAGTACATGGGATGCATGGCAGAGGTGTTATTATCAGGATGGAAGAAAATCCTGTGTACTAAGAGGATTAAACCAGCAAAAGCCCCTTACCCTATCAACAGGAAACATTGACGATTGTGAAGTCAGTAGCCATTGGGCCCTGGGCTCTTGCCCTGTCAGCCTGGAGAGTCCAGGATGCTGAAGAGAGCTGGGAGGAAGTGCCAGAAACACTGGGCTGCCTCCCACCACCTAGTTTGCAGCCCAACATGTGAGTAACCGCAGAACAACAGAAAACAAAAAGACCAATTGTGAATGCCATCTTGACAGATATTGAGCTAGAAAGGAGAGCCCTGGAGAGAGCCCTGTTTATGGTAACAACAACAACAGCAAAAAGGTAAGAAGAGCTTCCCTAGACGCTTTTGGAAAAACCAATAGTAACAGTGCAAATGATAGCNTTTAACATTGTGTGAACCTGGTAATAAAGAACAGGCAGGCAGAAACCACAGATGAGGGTGTGGCTCACATTAATGTCTGCTACATACTTAGCCCTCACCTAGACACCGTGTGGAGCAGGTACAGGTCATACATTCAAATGTGAGCACAGTGTTTCAGAGCATAGACTGAGAAGCTTCCACATCTAGGAACAAGTCCAAGCTTTATCATCCATCCTCACTGAAGTGCNATACGCAACATGAGGATGTGGTGTGGTGCTGTGGATTATAAAATGAAGTGACACATTTTNAAGAACTAACAGCTGAGAAAATTAAAGCATGCATCCAAGCGACTAGAACACTTAACATCCCTAGAAATGGTACTTAGTCACGGTTTGTTGTCATTGTTAGTTGTTGTTGCTACCGCTAAGAGGTTCAGAAGAGGTGGTCTCTGTTCTTAAGGTGCCTGTCACAAGCTGTGAGACATGCANGTAATGAGTGTCACAAGAGAGGCAGGGATGAAATGACGACATANTCACAGGAAGATGAAATTCCTTCTCTGTATTAAGGAGCTGAGAAGCATCACCGAATGCTGTGGGTAGGATAATGCTTTACTGGAAGTGACATCTTTGGGGACTTTTTTTTGTATCTTTTTATGAAACCAAATCTTAAGCCTCAGTACAGAGTTATAAGAGACAGACACCTGAGCCATGTCACTTGCATGATCATGTTCTCTAGAGAGAGTGAGGTGCCGCGTGTCTCCTCTGCTGTCGTCCTCTCACAGGAGATGGTATCACTGCTGCCTGCTCTCGTGGCAAAAGGAGTGGCTATTTGATTCATGGTATAGTTGGGGCTATTAGCTTGTACTCCCAAAGGCATTTGATAATCTGTTTAACTGAACACAGTCATTTGTCTTGTTTGCTGACGACTTAGCAGATGGAATTGTGATCGGGGTAATTATTATATGGACATTAATAAGACATATCATTTATTAATTAGCACTTCATGAGGTATGTTTTTAAGATAGAAAATTCTAGATGGTTTGCAAATATTAGTCACTGGTGCTGGCTTTTCAAAGAAGCGTTTGGAGGTTATTCATTTGTTTCTCTTGATTTCTCAGAACTCAACAACAAAGGCCATAGCTAACACATTGTACCCTGTACCCTAAAAAAGGGGGCTGATCTTTTTCATAAATGGTTTCATCTTTAAAAAAAGTCATATACATATTTTATTTCATTTAAAATTTTTCCAGAGAGGTATTGGTGNTCAAAGAATAAATTACTTTAAAAAAAAATAATGTGCCTGAAGAATAGATTTCTAATATAATAAAAGGATATTTGGGCATTTNAAAAAAGATGGATGAATGTAACTAAAATTTTCACTCATTCCCATACACAAACACACATGCACATACACATATACACATACAATATACATATACATGCATATATACACACATGCACACATATATACACATACATATACATTACACATACCCACATATGCATATACATGCATACATACACGCAGGCACACATAAACACAAACACACATATGCATTCATATGCATACATAAAGTGCTCGAGGTTGGGAGCTGGCTGGTCTAGGGCTCCCTGCCTATGGCCAGCCTCCTCTTCTCTTGTATCTATGCACCAGCAAGCCTCTGTGAAATCTATCTTCTGATAGAGACTGACAGACATGCAGTTATTTAGCCAGAAGCAGCAGATGCTGGAAGGACTCTGTTGGAAAGTGCTTCTGAGCAAAACCATCAGATTATACATTGTTGCTGCTTCCCTGAAGAACCCATTTAGCGGCTCTCAAGAGAGAGCATTTTCCTCCAAAGATCTAGATCCTACACTGTCTTCTGTGCTCTACTCAGCTGCTTAAATGCTTGCTTTCTTTTTTT
>LZPO01066677.1:0-11919 GCA_001675575.1 Neotoma lepida
GGATGGGCTTGCACTTGTAGGATAAGGGAGCTTCATTCTTGAAGCTCCTCTCTGGGTGCTTTTGGTTCTGTTTTTGGAATTTTCAATGCAATGAAAAGCTTTAAAGTTGTACTTTTGGTGAGCCCAGGAGTGGTGGCACANGCTTTTAACATGATTATAACATGCTGGGGAGATGTTATTTCCAGGCATGGCTGTTGTGGTTCTTCTAAATGTCTTCTCTACATCCGGGTCCATATATTTGCCTTGATGTGGAGAGCTTCTGATATTATTTCATAGAATGTGTTTCCTATGCCCTGAGTATCTCCACAATATCTTCAATGTCAGATCTTTAATTTGGTCTCTGCAGTGCTTTTAGTGAGAATGTTCACACAGATTCAGATATCTGAACTCTTGGTCCCAGGTGGTAGTCCTGTTTGAGGTGGTTGCATAATTTTGGGAGATGGAGCCTTGACAGAGGATATCTGTCCCTGGAGGCAGGCCTTCACTGTTTACAGTCTCTGCCCACTATGCTTGCTTTCTGATTCCTGCCTCTAGTTGAGGTAGAATCTCCTTTTCTTGCTACTGTGCCTGTCACTTGCTGTTAACTCTCCCCACCATGATAGACACTTGTGCCTTTAGAACTGGAAGTTCAAATACACTCTTTCCTCTGTAAGATGCTTCTGGCCATGGTGTATTCTCACAGACACAGAAAATTAACAAGTACAATCTCTGAATAGCAACATCCCAGAGGTCTTGAAAGATGTGGTCATTACTTTTAATTTGTTAGTGTCTAGCTGTAATAACACACCCACTTTGATTTCAAGCCCTGATATTCTTCTGCTTGATGTTCTACTGCTGATGCTCTCTATAGAATTTCTGTGCTTAGTGTATAGAGATTCCCACGTAAACTAATGCAATAGTTTCCACACTTTCTCCTGACTTTCATATCCAAACTGGGTCCTCAATGAAGCAATGGAGGTTTTATTTCTAATCATTTAAAATTTTATGTTTATAAAATTTATTTTTATAAAATTTAAAATCTCTCTATGTGTGTGTATGTGTGTTTCCATATTATGTGTGTGCAGGTGCTTGAGGTGACTTAAATAAGGTGTCAGATTCTCTGGAGTTGGAATAACAGGCAGTTGTGACCACTCGATGTGGGTTCTAGGAACTGAACTTTAGTTCCAATGAAGAGCAAGAAACACTTTAACCACTACACACTCTCTCCAGTTCTGAAGTTACAGATTTCTCAAACTGCATGTAATATGTTGATTAAAATATAAATTTAATTCCGTTTCCTTCCTTGGTCCACTCCAACGTCTCCACCCTCCTATTTATCCTTTGCCTTTCCATTACCTCTCAAACTGATAGCCTCCTTTTAAAATTATTACTGGTACACACACACACACACACACACACACACACACACACACACATATACACTTAAAATTTTACATTGAATGTAAATATCCCTTGAAATAGTACAAATTGTTGCATGAATCCTAAATGGTATTATGATAAAAACCCAGAGCCAGATATTGGGGTAAATGCTGAAAGATCGGAGGAAACAAGCCACAGCCACTTCTCACCTCGCCAACTCCTCAGCCGATCCTGTCTTCATGAATCCCCAGACTGAATGCCTCTGAGTCCTCAGCCAAAAGGGCTCTAGTTCCTGTCTCCTCACACCTTATCTGCCTTTCTCTGCCCAGCCATTTCACTTCCTTCCTAGTGCTGGGATTAATGGTGTGTGTGCTTCCCAAATACTCGTAGCAAAGACATGAGATCTCAAGTGCTGGGATTAAAGGTGTGTTCACCACTGCCTGGCTGTTTCTCTCCTAGACTGAATCAATCTCATGTAGTCCAGGGTGGCTTTGAACTCACAGAGATCTGGACTGAATCTGCCTCCCGAGTGCTAGGATTAAAGGTGTGTGCCACCACTGCCTGGCCTTTATGTTTAATCTAGTGGCTGGTTCTGTCATCTGATCCTCAGGCAAATTTTATTTGATATACAATATATCACCACAACAAATAAAGGAGAACCATATTTCACAGTATTTGGAGAAAAAAGGTGTATGAATTTATATGGAACGTTGCATCGTCTACTTATGTGTGTATTCACTGCAGCTGAACATTCAACTGTTCAGTTTTCTTACAATATTAACATTGATCTACAAAAACTATAAACATTTGCCAAAGCATCGCTTTTCCTATATGCCCATTTAAAATCATATACATATTATGACTAACAAGGCTGTGCCAAGAGTCCAGGTGGAAGATTCAAGAGGTCTGCATAAGAGCTGCCCTGTTAACTAACATGACCATAAACATCTATATTTAATTTGAGGAGCTAAAAGAGCAACCTTCATGGCCCCAGAGAAGTTGAGAATGACTACAAGTTTGAGGCCTATCAGTCTTGTCACACTATCGCTTCCATGGTCAAAGAGCTAGGAATAATACCTTCCTAATGTATGGATTTCAAAACGACTCTAGGTACATCTCATGGACATGCTAATGAATGTATCCGCTCAGAAGTCCTAAGATATTTTTCAAACCCTGAGCCCAGCAGACTGCCCATCACTTACTTCCAGCTTTGCTGGTTTGTGTTCACAGAAAAATAAAAGAAACTTTACTGAAAAGATAACATTTTCTCTTGTTGACTACTGTGGTTTAATTTATTACACCTTATACTTATTTGTATTCATTAAATTTTATTTTTAATTATATTTAATTATATTTGTAACTTTCTTTAGTCCCTGTCTCTTAAAGGCATTTTTCATTTACTTCAGAAAGAAACAAATGTTATTTTATTTATTGCATGAATTATTAAATCAATACTTATATTCCTATGGCATCATCCTCTCCTTTCATTTTAGACATTGCCACCTTAAAGGTGTAAAGTTGGTGAAGGCACAAAGCGTTTTCAGTCTTGTTTTGTTGCTGCTGTGTCTATGAAGGAACTTTGAAATGTTAAGAACTTAAATTTTCTTCAGTGCTATCCTTTACTCCAGCAAATAAAAGTCAGCAAAAAATGACACTAATGACACTAATATTAATCACCATAAAGAAATAAAGCTTGGACTGGAGTGTAATTCATCAGTAGAGAACATGGTTAATTATGAGGGATTTAACTTCTAATTTTAATAGGTTTATTATAGATTTATGCAGTTTTGTAAAACAGAACAGTTTGAGATCAGTTGGTCCCACTTACAATATATGGGTCCCAAGGGCAATTGACTTCTCTGAAGGGTTGAATTCTCTATTCTAACTTGGGCATAGGTTGGTCACATGAAGTTTTAATGCCAGGATGCAGGAGGCAAGTCGATCTCTGCGTTTGAGGGTAGCCTGGGTTATACGGCAAATTCCAGGCCAGCCAGGGTGACAGCAAGAGTGGCTCCAAAAAAATATAAAAGTCTCTTCCAAGTGCTAGCTCGTCCTAGACTGCTTCTCAGAGTCGCCTTGATTATGTAATGTACACAGAAATGCAAAGTAGAGCATGCTCCTCTTTTAAACTGTATGTCCATAAAAGAGAAAACGAGTAATTCCCCTTTATGCTTTACTTATAAATTGTTGAGTTGTACTTCCTACTTTTGCCAGAAGGGGGAGGAACTTACCTACATCTAAACTTCAAAGAAACCTGTTCTAATCTGTCTTCCAAAATACTCTCTAGGGAAAAAAATTGATCAAAATGTATTTCTGATCTGCACTTTTCTGCTCTGCCAAACAACTCCTTTCTGGCATATAGTAAGAATTTATGAATCAAGTAATAACAGTTCTAGTCAATTCCCTGTGGTATTCTGACAACACACAAGAATTTGCATTGAACTCAGAGCACTGCTATATCCAGGGCAGAATGGTTTTCTTACTTTGCACCTGTGCTAATAGCCCACATGAGCTTGACCTCATCAAAGGGCACAGCCAGTGTTCAGTGTGCAGGTGCAGATTAAAGCCTGTCCACTTGTGTTCATTCAAGGGTCAAAGGTCCACATCTTGATGACAGAGGCTTGTGAAAATGCTGGTTCACTACTATGAGAATGCTGTCCATGCCCAGGACTCACTTGAAAACAGGTGAATGTGAGGAAGTTGAAGCATAGTTTAGAAGAAAACTCAAAAGACACTCTCTACATATCTGTTTATTGTGCATCTCCAACCCTGGACCCTGGCAACTACACGAGAATTTAGCAGGTGAAGTAGCGGCTTCTGTTCTATGATTTCAGAAATAGCAGAGGCNAGGCACCAAGAACAAGCTTTTGAGAAGTCAGTGAACATTATGCAGGCAAGATGAACGTGCAGCAAGCAGCCTCCTTTTGCACCAGACCTCAGGTATATATTCTTACATTTATTTTTAATTGAATTTGTATTTTTAAATTTTGCATATATGTACAGCATTTACACCTTTTCTCTTCCACCCCAAGCTCCTCCCATGTCTTTCCACCCCCTCTAAAATTCATGCCCTTTTTATCTTTATCATTGTTATACATACATACATGCAAACAAATAAATATACTAACACTGCCTATTGAATCCATTTAGTTTTGCTCATATGTATATGATATTAGGGCAGAAGACTTGATATGAGATAACCAATAAGAAGCCTTGGTATTAGATAACCAATAAGAAGCCTTGGTATTAGATAACCAATAAGGAGCCTTGGTGTTAGATAACCAATAAGAAGACTTGGTGTCAGATAACCAATAAGAAGATTTGGTATTTATTAGATAACCAATAAGAAGATTTGGTGTTAGGTAACCAATAAGAAGACTTGGTGTTAGATAACCAATAAGAAGACTTGGTATTAGATAACCAGTAAGGGCCTCATCTCTAGGGAAAACTAATCTTCCCTCTCTCAGTAGTCATTATTTGCCTGGAGCTCTTGATCTAGAGGTGGTGTTTACACAGCCATGCTGTCAGGTTTCCTGGATTCAGGTTCCCTGTCATATAGGAGACAGTCTTGCAGCAGATGACAATTAGAATCTTCCCACCCACCCTCTTCTGTGATGTTCCTTGAGCCAGCCAATACGAGGCTCCTCCTCCTGATGATGCAGTTCCTCCCCTCTTATTCTTCCTCTTCCTTCTCATCCTCTTTCTCATCTTCTCTGGGCATCTTCATCTCATCCTCCCACATCTTCTAGGTTCTGGCAACAGCAGACCTCAGCCCCAAGCTTCCCCACACCCTAGTTCTCCTGAAAATCTAATGAAGAGCACAACACCATCCTATTTCTTCTTTCTTTTTCTCAGCATACCTGCTGTCTCTGGCCTCCATCCTGGTCCTTGCCTTGTCTCTGACTCTCATTTAAATGGAAATGGCAGCACTCTTTTCTGTTTCAAGCTCACTCACTCTGAGTCAGGCTGACTCAAGGGAGTCCTACAACAGCAGTGCAGGAGTCTTCTAAGTGATAATGGACTAGGAAAATGAGCAAGGTCACCTGGAATATTCACTATTTAACTTCTCACCACCTAGTAGGAACTTTCTAACAAAGTTATAGAGGTTCAATGGCCAGCACAGACTATTAAGTCATATAACATGGATTCTTTAATGACAATGGAGGTGTATTTTGACATAATTTTATATACTTAATTGAAAATAGAAAAGTTAGAACATTTTTGGTTATATCTTCAAAACAAAGGCTCCAAATTGGAATCAAACTTCCTGTTATAGGCAATTCAGTTGACTATATGACCATATTATCTTCTTAAATGAAGACTTTGAAATAATTCACTGGCCATGAGGAAAAGTATACAGCCTTCCCCTTAGCATATAACTTTTTTTTCAATGAGAATTGTCACCCTTTCTTTCTTTTTTTTAAATTATTTTTTTCTCCCAAAGAGCGTATTCTGATTACACTTTCCCATCCCCAACTCCTTCTAGATCCTCCTTGCCTTCCAAACCGCACAAATCTACACCCTTTCTTTCTCTCTCTCATTAGAATCCAAACAGGCATCTAAAAATAATGATAATAAAACAAGACACTGAAAGAGAAATGTAGACACCAACCCAGCCCCAATCATTTGACCTATAATCTGTCTTGTTTGCAAATGTGCTATGGCAATGGTGGAACAGAACTTCTGGGAGTGAACAACCAATGTCTGATTTGACTTAAGGCCCATTCCACCAGAAGGAACACATGCCCAGCATTGCTTGTGTAATCAAGAACTAGAAACTAGACAATCCAGAGGCCTAGGGTAACACCCAGCACTACTGGTCAAAAAACCAAAATCAATAAACTGACTCCTAATGATTGATATTCTGCTATACTTATAGATTGGTGGATTACCCAGTCATCATCAGAGAGGCTTTTTCCTCTGACAGCAGATGGGACAGATTTAGAGACCCACAGCCAAACATTATATAGAGAAAGAGTCTAAATTGAAAGTCTCCACCAAATCCCTCCCCTCAGAGCTCAGGGAATCCTGCTGAAGAGGAGGTGGAAATATTGTAAGAACAAGAGGGGATGCAGGGCACCAGGAGAACAAGGTCCTCTGAATCAACTAAGCAAGGTGCATAGGAGCTCACAGAGACTGAACCAGCAAGTGCAGGCCCTTCATCAGTCTGAATCAGGACCTCTGCATACATACTTGTAGCCTTTACCTTAGGACTTTTATGGCACCTCTGACTGTGAGAAAGAGTGGGTCTCTGACTCTTGTCCCTATTCTCAGGATTCTTTTCCTCCTGTTGGGTTGCTGAGTTCAGCTTTAACATGATAGTTTTTACTTCATCATATTATATTTTATTGTCATATTTGGTTGTTACCTCTTAGAAGCTTGGTCTTTTCTAATGAGAGACTGAAAGGGAATGGATCCAGAGAGGAGGGGAGGTGGGGAGAAAGCAGGAGGAGTAGAGGGAGGGGAAACTATAATTAGGAAATACTGTAAAAGTAGCAAATCAATTCTCAATAAAAGAATAAGATAAAATAAAAACAAACAGGAAAAATGAAGTAGCCAAAGGGAAAGCACAAGAAACACATGCAGATGCTGAGACACACACATTGCATACACAGTAAACCCATGAGAACAAAACTGGAAACCATAATAAATAAGCAAAAGATTTATAAGGGAAATAAAATTCCAGATACAGCATTGCAAGACAAAAAAAATCTCATTGAGTTTGTTTTCTATTGGCCATCTACTGCTGGACATGGGACCTGCCCTTAAGTGTCATTTGTATGCCTAGTGAGACTCCACTGGAGAAAACTAATTCTTCCTTTGTGAGTGTTATAAATTAGAGATAGCTTCTAGGTTTGTGATGGGGCTTCTGTTCACTTTCCCTATCAGAACTAGGATCCCATCTGGCTTAGATCTGTGCAGACCCTGTGCATGCTGCCACGGTTTCTGTGATTTCACATATGTGTCTGTGTGTCAGTCCTGTTGTGTCCAGAAGGCCTGTTTCCCTGATATTCTCTGTGCCCACTGGCTCTTACAATCTTACAGTCTCCCCTACTGGGGTAGGGATTGGATGGAGACCTCCCATATAGGGCTGAACGTTCCAAGCTCTCTCCTTCTGTTCACATTTTCCAGATGTGGGTGTCTGTATTTGTTCTCATCGGCTGCAGGAGGAAGCTTCTCTGATGATGGCTGAGCAAGGTAGTGATCTACGAGTATAGCAGAACATCATTAGGAGTCATTTTACTGCTGTGTTCCTTTAGCTGAACAGTAGTATTTGTTCTTTTCCTAGACCCATGTCTGTCAGATTGTTGGCCATCCAGGCAGTGTCAAGGATGGGTTTCATTTCACGCAGTGGGCCTTAATTCCAATCACATAGTGGCTGGTTACTTCACAGCTTTTGTGCCACTACTGCACCAGCATATATTGCAGGCAGATAACCTTTTTAGATCACAAGGTTTGTAGCTGGGTTGGTGTTTACCTTTCTCCTCTGGTAGTGTGCCAAAGGACCTTCAGGTACCATGAACAGTAGAGGAGAAGGTGCTCAGTAATGTGAAGTAAGTTATATAAGTGTTGTCTTCAACAATAGGGTCTTACCACTAGTTAGTGGAGAGCAGCCAATAGCCTTGTCAAAAGCCCGGATTGTTTGGGAGTTTCAATGGGGACCCTTTGGTCAACAGCCTAATTAGATATGACACATTCTTGGCAATGAAGGTTTCATTTGGTACCAAGAGATGTCTTGGTGGGCTTTACGTGTGTGTGTGTGTGTGTGTGTGTGTGTGTGTTGTGTGTGTGTGTGTTTATGTGTTTATGTGTGTTTATGTGTGTTTATGTCCATGTCTATGTAATATATACAATATATGTAATATATATTTAATGTATATGTAACATATAATATGTATATGAACTTTTACTGCATTTAGTTTCCATTTTACCCCTCAAATGGTCCTTAGTTTTAGCTGTACCTCCCTCTACTTCCTCTGCCTTACAACCTCTTGCTCCCCCGTTTTGTTTGATACATCTGATCTAGCTGGCTACCACCGCTTTCCATCCATATTATCTTAGTTAGGGTTTCTATTGCTGTGAAGAGACCTCATGACCACAGCAAGTCTTATAGAGAAAAAGATTCAGTTGCAGCTAGTTTACAGTTTCAGAGATTTAGTCCATTATCATCATGGTGGGATATGGTGTTGTGGAGGCAGACAAGGTGCTGGAGGAGCTGAGAGTTCCACATCTTGATTCTCAGGAAGCAAAAGGAGTCTGTATCACTGTGTGTAGCTTGTGCATATGAGACCTCAAAACCCACCCCCACAGTGACACTCTCCCTAAAACAAGGCTACACAACTCCAACAAAGCCACACCTCCTAAGAGTGTCACTCCTTCTGGGGGCCATTTTCTTTCAAAGCACCACACAAATTTATCTATTCTGTTTCCCCTTCCTTGGGAGATTCTTCCATCTTCCAAGGTTATTCTATTTCTAACCTTGGTGGTTTTATGGACTCTAGCCTGCTTATTGAAAGCCTAACAGGTAACATCCACACATAAGTAGATACTAATAGCTTTCTGTCCCCACCCCACAATTTATGTCTCTGCCAAAATAGTAAGCCAGATGAAATAGAATTGAAAAAGTGTGACAAGAAGTTTATTTGAGCAAAGCAACTCCTTGGTGGGTTCTCCACTACCAGAGAAGCCATGCCCACAAATGAAATCAGGGAGACTTTATAGGTTGTAGGGAGGGGTGATGGGTTTCTGCCACAAGCTGGGTTTGTGCTCAAGTATGGTCAAAAGCAAAGCACTTTAGATGAGGACTTGGGCAAGTTCAGGGGAGGAAGCTGCAGTAGCCTCCAACAATGTGGAACTGGGCTTTTTGATCCTTTTCCTTTGTTCAGAAGCTCTCTGAGTGGGTGGGGTTTGGAGAAAGAGATGGGAATGGGGCTTTCCTAATCATGCAAGGGTGAGCTGGAGGTTCCAAACGAACAGATGTTTATCTTTTGGGGTTTGAGTTACCTCACCTAGGATGATTTTTCTCTAGGTCTGTCCATTTACCAGGACCTGAGTCAACCTGGGAAGGGAGGCATCCAAGGCTGATGATGGAGCCTAGGGAGGTGGAGGCCATGCTGCTGCCTCAACAGCTGTCAGAGTCCCAGGATGCTGGCAACAACCTGGGGACACTTTGCCTTGGCCATACAGGCGAGCCCCGATGCAGCTAAGTTGAAGTGTCTGTGAGCATATTGTTGTGGGTGTGTCTTTGAGGGACTTGCCTGGAGGTGTGTCTGGAGATTGCAGAGGTTGTGCTAGTGAGGATGTGAGCAGAGCAAAGTCTGCTGGGTTTGCCTCAGCTAAAGGGCTTGTCTAGTAGGTGATTGACAGGTTTGGCTCATGGAGACAGGCAGGTCAGGCTTCACAAGCTCACAAGCCCTGCTCACCGACCCAGCTCTTATCTTCTCTATATTGGGTAGTATCTGTAGAGCAGAAGGAGAGGTTCCTGGAGTATCACCCCTCCTGATCCCTTGCAGCCCCAACTGGTTCCTGGAGATCTCTGGAACCTAAGTTGAGCTGGACAAGGAGTCAACCAGGGCTGATGTTGAAACTCAGAGAGATGGGGATCTAGCTGCTGCTGCCACAGCTGTCATGAGTGGCATGATCCTGGGAGCAGCCCAAGAATAACAGCCAGCCTTGGCCCTGCCTGTGAGCCCCTGATGCAGGGAGAGTGAGGCAGGCATCCACCAACACCTTTTAAGGACCTTCCTGACATCAGGTTGCCTTCTGATTCCTTAGCTTCTAGTGCCACTCTCTGGACCCTTCTTTGAAACCAATAATCTTCCAAATTCTCCCTGGTGCACAGCTGCTTTACAAAGCTTTCCCTGGGGGCCCTACCACCTCTGAGCCATCAGAAATTGCTAGATGTCTGGAATGTTCCTGGAATAGCCTGGCTAATCCTCATAGGTGAGCTCCTCAGTAAAATTGGATACATTTTGAGGCACACAAAGTCATAAATCTTGTTTGAGCTGTTTACTATTCCATATTTTAAAAATTGGTTATATTGGCTATATCAGATTTATGGAGGTTGTTGACATTATAAATTGTTGCTGTTTCTATATATTGTGGTTTTGATGTGTTGGTGAGAATTATGGTAATTACAGTTAGAATGGCAAAGACCAACCAAACAACTGACAACAAATGCTGGAGAGGAAGTGAGGAATAATGGAAACTTCATTGGATTCTGGTGGAATTATAAACTGGTCCAGTCATTCTAGAAATCAGTGTGGAGACCAATCAAAGAGCTAATAATAAACCTGTCAAATAAGAGAATTCAACTTAGATTCAATAACTTTTAATTTGACTGTGGTATAAGCTATAAGATACAGATCCTGTTTGATCCTGCATGTAGATATCTAAACGTGCATTATAGAAGACACTGCCCTTTCCATATTGCAATTCCTGCACACATTTAAGAAAGCTCAGTTGTAGGTATGTGTGGGTGTGTAGCTGAGTGCACACTGTCTGTGTTCTGTGTGCTTGTTGTTACAGCACTGTCACAATGTTTTCATCAACACCATGCTGTATTTTGGGAAGTCAAGAAGTGTGCTACTTTCAACTTTATTTTTCTTGCTCACAATTTTTTGACTACCAGGAATTTTGTAGTTCTGTAAAAACATTCAGAATCCTTCTCCATGGTATGAAATTATTCTTTCATTTGACATAGATGTCAATATGTAGATAGACATTTTAACAATAATTGTTCCTGTCTATAGGCATAGAATGTCTTTCTATTTATTAACGTAGGTTCATATTGCTTCACTTAACTTTTATAGATGTCAGGGTAGATGTTCATAGTTTTGGTAAAGATCAACCCATTAATGTTTTATTGTTTTTGATGATAGAGTGAAATAGTTTTATTTTTATTTTACATGAAATAGTTTCTTTTACATGGTCTATTAAATTTAGTAATCGTTTTCAAGAATGCAGGTTTCTCAAAAAACAAAATCAACAAAACAAAGAAACAAGCAAACAAAAACACTAGATCCAGCTGCAGTTCCACTCCTGGGCATGCACCCAAAGGACTCTATCCTACCACAGGGAGTGTTGTTTACATTTGCAAAATTAAAGCACAATTATGTAATTTCCTCTCCAACCTCCCCTTCCCTTAGCCCCTCCCATAATGCCCCACATCTCAAATTCACAGCCTCTTTTTCTTTAATTATTACAATTACATGTATAAACACATACACATGTAAAGACGACCTGCTGAGTCCAGTTAGTGTTGCTTGAATGTATGCTCTCAGGGCTTGATACTGGATAATTTGTAAGGGGCTTCATCTCTGGGGAATTCTCTGTCTCTCAGCAGAAAGTACTTGCTCTAGGGGTAGGACCCATGAGATTTAACACATCTATTGCTGTTGTCATTGTCCAGGTCTTGTTAGGCAAACATTTTATTAAGGCATGGATGTCTCTGGAGTGTTAGTATGTGGATCAGAGTATAGATTCATCCCAACTGGGACAGGGCAGCCATGATGAGTTGTTCTCTGCATTTTGACCAGTTGTGGCTTTCTTTTCTTTTTT
>LZPO01066677.1:51943-73401 GCA_001675575.1 Neotoma lepida
ATAAAAATGCAATTGATAGTACACGTATAAAATATAAAGCAAAGCTCCACAGCTTCAGAACGACTATTGTAACTGTATAGAATTTCATTGAAATATATGAGACTTTGGATCTGAGTAAGTGCTTGCTTGAGTGGCTGCATTAATCTAGCTAGCTCCCTGGTATGTATGTATGTAACTTTCTTTTTTTCTTTCTCTCTTTCTCTAGTAAGTTCTTTACAATGAAGTGGTTTTTATTAAAAATAAAATGAAAAGAAATAGAAAACCTAAGATACGTGTATTTCAGAATATTGTGAAGCATCGAGTTTGTTTTGAAATTGTTAAACTATGGGAAAGGTAAAAATTACTCATTTTCTTAGTGAAGATCAATGAAAGGACTTATATGAAAGTGGAAGATCTTTGTAAGCTGTAAGCTGTACTAAATTAACAATAGTTACTTTTTAGTTCACATTATGCTCTGATAATTTTGAAAATATTTTGTTAGGTAAATATAGTGGTTCACAACAGTCTTGCAATCTGTTGTTTAAAAACTACTATTTAAAAGAAAGTCAACTGAAAATGGTTAAGTTTTGCTTAAAAGCCAGGAAGGCAGTGAAGGCAGTCAGGATCAAAGTGAGGCCANGTACTTGATAAACCGGAAGTGCTTGATGAGGATGCCATTGTGAACATGGCACCAGTATCTATTTTTCTTGTGTTAAATGTAAAATGTGCTCCAAGAACTACAACCAACTGTTTGAACTGTCCCTAGGCAGACAGAACCAAAGCCTACCCAGGATATGTCAGGTGACAGGGAAAGAGTCACAGCACCATTCTTTTGCCTGTAGTAGGCTGAGGAACTCGCCAGATCTTTTAGTGCCCTCTACTCAGGCTAAAGGAATTTGTGAAAGAATTTTAGAACTAGCCAAGAAGCAAGATGGAGGTCTTATTAAAGATATTTTATAATATTTAAACGTGAGGATTAAGAAAAGGATGCACACAGAAAGTTAAGGCACACCCCAGAGCATGGTGTAGGCTGTTTAAAGACTAGTCAAACTTCACTGTCTTTGCAATAGTTATACATAGATTATGATCTTCAGAGAATGGCTAAGGAATCTAAGAGATCCCTTAGGTGCTTGTTGAGGGTACTTGACAGGACCAGGTAAAGCTGTAGATGTAGCTATGATGCAGAAGCTTAGGATATCTTCACTAGAAACAGATCAGCAGTTCTGCTTGAACTTCCCAGGGGAATAAAGCCCTACTCAAGGTCATATACATTCAAGCCGTAAGTCTGTGTCATTGCTATTTTAATGTTAAATTAAATGTTAATTTATTATATGTTAAAATATCTATATGCAAAAGAGTATTAGTCCCAGGTCAGCAGCCTTCTCAGCAAATGTGAACTGTGCTAGAGTTCTCCCTATTCAGATGGCAAGAGGTTTGGACCAGACTCCTGTGAGGCACCTCTTTAACTCCCAGTGTCCCCATAATTCCCCATGTTCTTTTGTTGTGCCTCAGATAGAACTGGGTAGGGTGAGGTTAAATACAGCTGAAGGACTCCTAAGTGGGGAGCTAGCTGGCTTTGGAGTTGGACATAGAAGTTCCCCTCCTATTCTTTCTAAAGTCCCAATGGGATGCACACTGTAGTCAGCAGGCTTGAAAACTTTCCCATGTACCTGCAGGGGTGGAGTCCACCTAGGCAGACTGTGCCACCAGAGCATGTTCAGTTAGATAGAAGCTGAAACCAAGGTTTTATTTTGAGAAAAATATTCTTCAGAGAATAGGGTTTTGAGGTGAGTATAAATATGCCATGTATTAACTGTTTGCTGTCTGTGAAGGGGGGCACTGGGTGTAAAGAAGTTCTACTAGTCTTGATCAGGTTGTTAGGGATTCTCTAACATTTCTTTTAGGAGTGAGTCTGACTAGGTCCATAGTTGCAGAAAGCTCAGAAAATAAACTATCTACCCTTTCACAGCTCCCTAAACCAACTTGTATCTGTTGCTGTAGTTCTCTTCCTTTGGAGAAAAGTGGCATGGCATGACAGAAACTGAATAGTGTTGGTCTGACAACTCACAAATGGGCAGATTCTTGCCCTCACAAGATTCTGCCTGTTAAATCTCTATCATTTCAGGGCTTGGCTAGCTGCAAACCAGCAGCCGCTGCGTTACCAGAGGCAGCTTTTTAAATACAGACAAAAATCTTGAACTCTTTTTTTCACCTTTATCAGAATGTTGACATCTGTATATTATTAGTTTTGACTTTGTAATGGAACATTTCTTTAAAAAAAATTCAACTCTGGTTTTGGTGTGAAAGTGAATTGTGCAAAGGGACTTCTAAAAACACTGCACCATGATAATGCCTCTGGGCTAGGTGGTTTGATGGTCCATGGTTGTACTTCTGTTACAAAAGATCTCAGACTTGTTTCCTAGGGATTGTGATTACTTTGTTCCCCAGTCATTGCTTTATGATCTTTGTCCCCTCCTCTGGATGACAGACACAAGTACCTTGCTTAGGAGAGGTACCAGCATCCTGAAACGTGGGGTTGCACAGATGGCTCCTGGTATAATTGTTAGCTACTTTTACATCCATGTCAGTTTGCTTTGTAAGCCTTACAGAAGTCTTTGGTGGGTGGTAAAAAGCAAACCACTTCTGCTTTACACTCTTCTGATACAGACCTTACTGAAGGATGAACAGGACATGTTCTACATGGGAATGCATATGCTTGCAAACATTTGCACAGCTGAATGCTGTGGACATGTCTTAAGCAAGTGTTTTATTGTAGATGGGTGCTTCTACTCTTGACAGACAAAAAGGGACAAATTGTTAAAGATATGTTGCAAACTCTCCCACAGACTTACTTGTGGGTTGGTTGGTTTGTTTTAGAAAGGGATCTGTATAACCCAGACTGTTCTGAACTCCTGCCTTTACATTTTAAAAAATACAATTTTTATTAATTGAGAATTTTTAAAATGTATTCTGAGGGGGGCAGTGGTAGCGCACACCTTTAATCCCAGCTCTCGGAAGGCAGAGACAGGTGGATCTCTGAGTTTGAGGCCAGCCTGGTCTACACAGAATGAGTTCCAGGACAGCTGGGGCTACATAGAGAAACCCTGTCTTGAAAAAAACAAAACAAAAAACTGCATTTTGATGATATTCACCTTNCGTGTCCTCTTAGATCCACTGTCCTATCCACCCAACCTCGTGTTCTCTCTCCACTCCTCTTCCTCAGCCCCTTTAGTCCAATTGGTGCAACCAGATACTCTTAAGCATGGAGATTTCTCTGGAGCATCGATCTGCCAGGGGTTACATACTTAAAGAAAACTGACTCTCCTCCCAGCAGCTGTTAGATGCTAATTCTCAGCTATGATGGAAGTTCATGCCCACCTTCCACTCTCCATGCTAGAATTTTGTCTGACATGAGCTTGAACATGTCTTACACTGCCGGCTGTCACAAACAGTGAGAATTCATATTGTTCAAATGTGCTATTGCCCTGTTGTACCTGGCAAACACTCTCTAGTTATCTACAGTCATCTGCCACCTCTGGCTTGGACTACAATCTTTCTGCCCCCTCTTGTGCAAAGATGCTTGAGTCTTAGAAGGAGGGATATGATCTGATGTCCTATTTAGGCTTGAGTGCTGGGCAGGCTCATAATATTTATACATTGACCAGTTGTGGGTCTCTGTGTTAAGCACCACTTATTGCAAAAAGAAGCTTCTCTGGGAGTTGAGAGGAATACTAATCTATTGGTATAACAATAATTACTATTGGCATAACAATAATTACTAAGGAGAAGATTTAACACTATGTCCATAGCAAAGTAATAGTAGAAGATTCTTCCCTAGTGCCTATGACATGTCTAGCACAGGTTGGCTCTGAAAATGATACCAGGTATGGGTTTCATCTTGCAGGATGAGCCTTAAAACCAATCAGAAACTCCTGTAACATTTGTACTACTGTTGCATCAGTAGACATTTTTTTACCAGTCCAGTCATTATTGTAGCTCAGAGAGTTGACAGCTGATTTGTTGACAGTTGACAGTTGACAGTAAGATCAGTGATTACTTTTTCCTCCAGTAGTGTGCTTGCTACTTCGCAGTACTCTGAAAGCTAGCCAGTTGTGTGGAGCTACAAGGGCAGCACCATCTTGGTTTCTCCATGTTCTGTACTCAAAGGTCTTATAGTCAAGTTTTGGAGGGTTACTAAGAGCGAGGGCAATAGCCTGTAGTGCTGGGAGTCTATGGGACCCCACTGGTCAACAGCTCAAGAATCTTTCCTGGTACTTGACCTTTTTATTTGCTAATATGAGATGTCTAGTTGAGGTATTGCTGCCTCTGTGATAGGGTGACTCCATGTAAACTCATAATGTATATATATGTATGTGTGTGTGTATATATATGTATACACACACACACTTTAGGATGTGTCTACAGTAGTACGTTTCCATATCCCTTGCCATTTCATCTCCTACCCCATTGTTTCCTGTTTCATGATTCCCCTTTTCCCTTGGTAACATTACATTCTATATTCCCTCCTTTGAAAGTGTTCCTCACCCCCCATAGCCTCTTACTAGTTCNCTAACTATGTATTCCAATTGAAACATAAATACATACCTGTGTTCATCAGAGTTCTAGAGGAATAGAAGCTATAGGACATATGTATTAAAAGAGGATGTATTGGATTGGCTTATGTGATCCAGTCTGGTAGTTAAACAATTGTGATCTTTAAAATAGTATTCCATTCTTCTAACAACCAAGGCAACTTAGAGAAGAGTTTATTTGGACTTCCAGTTCCAAAAGGCAGCAGGAAGCTCAAGGCTCACATCTTGAATCCCAAAATAGCAAACAGAACTGGTAGGGAGAGACCTTAAGCTCTCAAAGCCTACCCCCAGTGACATACTTCTTTCATCAAGGCCACACCTCCTGTTGTAGTTTGAATGAAAATGGCCCCCATAGTCTCAGAGGGTGTGGCACTATTAGGAGGTGTGGCCTTGTTGGAGGACCTGTGTGACTGAGGGTGGGCTTTGAGGTTTCAGAAGCTCAAGCCAGGCCTACTGGTCTGTTCTTTCTTCCTGTTGCCTGATGATCCAGATGTAGAACTCTTGGCTACCTCTCCAACACCATGTCTGCCTGAGTGTTGCCATGCTTTCTGCCCTGATGATAATGGACTAAACCTCTGAACTGTAAGCCAGCCCCAGTGAAATGTTTCCCTATATGAATTACCATGGTCATGGTGTCTCTTCACAGAAATAGAAACTCTAAATAAGACACCCCCTAAACTTCCCTAAACAGCACATGTAGGTATGTGTTGTGGAGAAAATATACCAGAACCTTTGATAGCTATACTTAGAGCTATAGCCACTGTAGGTAGCTCACAGAGGTGCTCCCACTGAGAAGTATTAAGAGCTTGGTGTCTTTGTGGGATTTGTAGGTTCTGTTTTCTGTGGGTCCACAAACAGTAGTCATTAAAATTCTAAATTCCAGGCTTTCTGCTGGGGGTTAGGAACACACACTGATCAGAATCACCAGGGCCTTGTCCTTAAGGACCTAGTGATCTGCTGGGTATGCACATGGGCATTTACTGTTCTGTATACAAAGGAAGGAGGCTAGTTGAAGGTATGATGAGGGAAAGTTTGTAAGACAGTATAATGANTGGCAGGTAGGTGACAAGTAAGTGTGCCTCAGAAAGGGGAGACTATTTCTGAAAGACATAATCAAGTTAGGGCACAGTGTCATTTTTGTAGTCAGGTAGGTTAGACTTGGTATTAACTCAGTCTCCAAATGTCTTGCAAAATGAATTTGCCTCATTCAGAGTATGTTTGGTAGAGGTTTCATATGACTGGTATACACTGGAAACTTTTTGTCTATCTTTCATGTATTTTAGATTTTGAAAAGTGATCAAAGTGTCTCATGGAACATAGTATAGTTCTCTTTAGAACTGCCAGTGAATATGGTATATTTTGTTGAGCATGAGAAAGTAGCCTTCATGGAATGAGAGAGCTCCTAACTGCAGGATCCTAGAGACCCCATTTACCCAAAAGAGCAGAGCTCTTAGGAGTTTCTCCTGAGCACATCACACAGCAGTGTCAGCTGTGTGCCGGGACTCCAGAGAAGAAGATTCCTGTCAGAAACTGTTATTGGACCCTGTTGCTCCTCTTCTGTCCAGTTTGGGCAGTGTGGCTATAGATCACCAAGAAGAAAGTGACCCATCTCAGAGCTTTAAAAACAAAACAAAAAACATGTTAGTCTGAATAAGAATTACTACTCAGAGAATTGTGTTAGTTTTCAAACTGTGTAGCATCACCGGATTCTTCTTATCTGTCAGGTTTTATAGTTTAGGATCTTAGGCACAGCATATTTTGAACATGAAAGAATTAGGTCTTTGGTCACCTGGACTTGTCCTCACCTCAGGGGCTCAACTTTTTGTTTACACATTTGCACACAGGGCTGTCCCCACATTTGGTGCTCACTAGTGGTTGGATGAAGCATCACTTCCTGCCACATTGGCCTCTGCAGCTAGTAATAAAGTATCTTCCAGTCCAAGTTATCTGAGGGAAAGCAAGAGAGATCCCCAAGAAGGAAGCCATAATCTTGTTTGATGAACTAAGCTCACAAGTGACCAAAGTCCNCTGACACTCAGGAAATGATACCATAAGAGTCGAACATCAGAAGATATATTGTTGTCTGCCTTGGAGGCTGCCTGTGACAAACATTAAGATTCTGTCAGTTATATTTATCAGAAGTCTATTAAAATTGACTTGGGTAACTCAGTTGGCAGAGTGCCTTGCCCAGCATTTACTGGGTTTCAGTCTCCAACCCATATAAACTGTGTGTAGTGGTTCAAGCCTATAATTCCAATCCCAGTTCAAGGTCATCTTCAGTTGGGTAAATTTGAGGCTAGCCTGGGCTACCTTGTCTTAAAGAACAGCTACTAAAAACTGACTTGAATACTTGGGTTGAGGAATTGGGANGAGAAAAATTACTGTATATGAAGACTTTCTATGGAGTACAAGGGAAAAAGCTGTACTGAGTTTCACTAGGAACTGGAATTAGGTGTTGGGAGCCTGTACAAACTGAGACGATTATCTCCTTCATTAGTCTTTCTCTGTGTCACAAATTTGTTTCTCAGAAATTCTTTATAAGCTGGTTCTTTTTCTTTTTCTATATATCCTAGAAATTTGCCACTCCCAAATCCTTTCTTTTAGGACTACAAAAAGACTAAGGAGTCTTTGTTTCNCCNTAGAGTAGAGAGTTGACTCAGACTATTCAATGAGTGACTCCTCTGGAGTAAGGGATCAAATGAACAGAGGTGCTGAGCTTGTTGCCTTGTGTTTCTTGACCCTGGCCCTTTAAGGAATGTGAGACACTTAACGTTTTAGCTTTCAGTTTGGATGTGTCTGATGTTTCTTCTGGATTGAATTTAGGTCATGCATTTTGTCATTAATATGGCAGGAGTCGCATATCACATCAAGAGGCTGTGCTCCCTGTTGGTTCTAGCCTTTGTCTTGTGGACTTGGATCCCTGGCCAGACTGAAGATCTGTCGTGTCTGTCTTCCAAGCAGGTAGGAGGTAAGCCAGACTTGACCTCCTAGAAGATTCTGACCTCTGATGTTCCAGAAGGATCAACTAGTGTCTTCCTACACCTACAGTTGGAACTTGTGACCTCTCATAATATGTTAATTACCTCAGGGCATGGAGGTCAGTGGTGGAGCAAATCCTCAGCCTTCTACTCTGCTAGCTCTGGCTGCCANTTATCTGGCTATTCTGCCTCTACTGTCCTGTCTTACTGGTACAGATCAGTCCTGCAACTGACTGGTAGAATCTGGTTATTATTGGGGACTTTTCTTGATCTCCCCCTGTCTCTTTCTGTGTGTGTGTGTGTGTGTGTGTGTGTGTGTGTGTGTGTATGGATGGATGCCATTTGTAATCTAAAGGGCAATTTCAGGTGTTTCTCAGGCGTGTCTCACTGGCCTAGAGCTCACCAACTAAGCTTGCTGGCCAGTAAACGCCAGATGTATGCAGGTCTTCTCTAACCCAGTGCTAGTATTACAAACCACCATGCCTGTTTCTTCTCCCCACCCCCACCCCAGGTCTTTATATTTGTGTGGGAGTACTTTAATGACTGAACAATCTCCCCAGGCCTCTCCACCCTACATCTTTGTAGATGGCTATTTTTTGTTTGTTTGTTTGTTGCTTGTTTGCATTTTAGTCATAAAAGTGACTACTTAAGTGGTAGTAAGTACCTTCATACTGTTTTGTACCAGTTACCACCACCATGTCTAGAGCATTTCATTGACTCTTGCTCAGTTAGGAAGCGCTGGCTCTTCATTCTTCCATTCCCCAGCCCCTCTTTGAGTTTGATTACTCTGCCTACTTCTAATAAGTGGGGCCTGAAGTATTTGTCCTCTCAGAACAGGCTCAGGTGTAATGTGTGGATTCATCAATTTTGCAGTGTGGTCAGGATAACTTCCCTTTTCAAGGCTGTTTCCCTCATGGTCTGTGCCACATTTGGTTAGTCATTAGCCTGTCATGGACATCCAGATTGCTTCTNCCTTCAGCTATTCAGATCGTGTTGCCATGAACAAGATAGACAGATCTATTTGAGCCTCACTTTGGATTCTGTAGGGTATATACTCAGAAGTGGAATTTTGCTAGGACTGCTGTACTTTGAAACCTTGATTCTTTGGCAGATTTGTGTTCTCACTTAATGTTAAATGTGACAAGAATAAAATTGATCAAGAAGTTGGATTGCTGTACCATATACTTCATAAAGACCAAAACAGATGGCAGCAATTTCTAAAGTCATTCATTTTTTAAAATATTGCTTCCCACTTTGTTTATGGAACTGTATATTGAATGGAAAGATTGAGAAAAGAATGTAGAAAGGGATTTATATTCTTATCTTACAGAATAGTGCTAATTTTTGGTATTTTAAAGTAATACTTTATGTTGATTATGAATATCCTAGTGGAGTATCTACATATGATTACATACAATGTATAGCTTGAAATATGTTTGTATCAAAAAGCAAATTTATTCACTGATTGATTTTTTTTCCTCAAATGTATAAAAGTTTTTACATTCATATATGTGGATATAAATGAGAATACTATGACTATATAATTCCCTTTTTTCTTTTTATAAGAGGAAGACCTCTTGTGATATATTGTGTACCCTAATAAACTTGTCTGAGGATCAGAGGACAGAGCCAGCCACTAGATTAGACATAGAGACCAGACAGTGGTGGCACACACCCTTATCCTATCACTCAGGAGGCAGAGATCCATTTGGATCTCTGTGAGTTCAAGGCCACACTGGAAACAGAACCAGGTAGTGGTAACACATACCTTTAATCCCAGGAAGTGATGGCAGGGTGGAGAAAGGTATATAAGTCCTGAGGAAACAGGAACTAAAGCAGTTCGGGTGAGGACTCAGAGGATTCCAGTCAGAGGATTTGCGGAGTGGGTGAGGTAAGAGGTGGTGGCTGTGGCTTGCTCTGCTTCTCTGATCTTTCAGCTTTCACCCCAATATTTGGCTGTTTTTTTT
Source organism: Neotoma lepida (assembly GCA_001675575.1). Classification (NCBI taxonomy): domain Eukaryota; kingdom Metazoa; phylum Chordata; class Mammalia; order Rodentia; family Cricetidae; genus Neotoma; species Neotoma lepida. The sequence goes on from LZPO01066677.1 coordinate 61,460, forward strand.
TTAATTAAAAAGACCATCTAAGATTTGAACAACAACTTCTAAGTGATTTTATAAAACATTATTATTAAATATTGTTAATAAAATGTAATTATTTTATTTTTGTGATTTTATTTTATTTAGTTAGGGTCTCTTGAAGCCCAGGCTAGTCGTTAATTTTGTTGTGTAATTAAGAGTGGCCTTGAACTTCTGTTATTCTTGCTTCTGCCTCCCGAATGCTAGAATCCCAGGTATGTGCCACCACGGCTGGCTTTTGCAGTTCTGCCAATCAAACTCAGGCCATTGTATATGTTAGGCAGATACTCTATGGACTGAGCTATATCCACAGTACCCATAATTATGAGAGTACTCATTATANTAGACTTGAGTCCTTTGATTTAAATTTTGGGTAAGTGCTCTGAAAAAAATTTCTTGTAAGTAGTAATATAGTATCTTGTTTGCATGTTTTTGAGGGTCTTTCCTTAGGATATATTCCTAAAAGTAAGTTTGCTTTCAGGGCTGACCATTTGGTATTGGACAACCAATTGGTGTGTTCTTCCTGGAGAAGACTATTTCTCCTGCACTCAGCATTCCTTAGTATCCTGCATTTCCTTATGTAGGGTTCAGGCCCTGAGGTCTTTCTCCTGTGCACACATCTCTTGTTTCCCTTGTTCAGCTCTTGTTTAGGTAGTCATGTTGGTGAGGNTATGGGTGTAGCTTCTGACATTCCTAGGAAACACAGCATCACAGCAAACTCTCTCGTACTGTGGCCCTTCTGGTCTTCCACCCCCCTCTTCAGCAGTGTTCCCTGAGCATTAGAGGTGGGAGTGTTCTGTAGATGTATCCATCGGTACTGTCCTCCCCTGGTCTGCTTTTTGATTGGTTGTGGTTTTCTGTAATGGTCTCTATTGCAAAGAAAAATCTGCTTAATGCGAGGTAAGGACTACTCTTATCTGTGGATATAAGAACAAATATTCAGAATATAGTTAGAGATTCTGCTGGTTTAGTAAATTGATGGTTGTAGGTTCTCCTCCAAGATCCGTGACTTTACCAGCTCTGAGTAGTTGGCTAGGTTTGGTCTCCCTTTTATTGATTGGATCTTAAATCCAGTAAGAGAGCTGTTGGTTACTGCCAAGGTCTGGGTGCTAATGTTGACTATTAGGATTATCATGTCAGATTATATTTAGGGATGTGTGTTGCTCAAAATCTAAATGGTCTTATAATAAAAAACCCGGTACCAGATATTGGGGTAAATGCCGAAAGATCAGAGAGACAAAGGAACAAGCCACTGCTATGTCTTACCTCTAGGACTCCTCAGCCTGAAAAGCCTTAGTTCTTGTCTCCTTACACCTTACATACTTTTCTCCGTCCAGCCATCTTAGTGCTTGTGACTCCCAAGTATTGGGATTAAAGGTGTGTGCCAACACTGCCTGGCATCTATTTTTAATCTAGTGGCTTATTCTGTTCTGATCTTTGGGCAAATTTTGTTACGGTACACAGTATATCACCACAGGTGTGTGTGTGTGCGCGTGTGTGTGTGTGTGTGTGTGTGTGTGTGTGTGTGTGTGTGTGTGTGTGTGTGTGAGTGTGTGTACACGTGCACTAGTAAGAGCAATTAATGAAAAAGGGTGCCATGACTTTGACAGAGAGCAAGGAGGGGTACAAGGGAGTTTTTGGAGGAAGGAAGAGAAAGAGGAAATGATGTAATTATAATCTCAAATTAAAGAAACAATTTTTCCTTTTTATTAATAAAATATTTTTCATTTATTTTACATCTGACTGCAGTTTCCCCTCCCTTCTCTCCTTCCATTCCCTCTCTGTACCATCTACCTCGCTTCCCCTTTGTCCCCCATGTCCACTCCGCTATTTATGTTCAGAAAGGGGAAGTCTTCCATTTATGTTCAGAAAGGGGAAGTCTTCCCATGGGTGTCAACAAAGCATGGCATATCAAGTTGAGATAGGACTAAGCTCCACACTTTGTATTGAGGCTGGGCAAGGCAGTAGGTTCCCAAAAGCCAGCCCAAGTGTTAGGGACAGGCCCTGATCCCACTGCTAGGAATCCCANAAGTAGACCAAGTTACACAACTGTCACATGTATGTAGAAGGCCTAGGTTGGTCCCATGCAGGCTTTGTAGCTGTTGGTTCAGAGTCTGTGAGCTCCTATGAGCACAGGTGAGTTGTTTCTGTGGGTTCCCTTATGATGACTTTGATTTCCCTGGCTCATACAATCCTTCCTCCCTCTCTCTTCAACAGGATTCCCGGAGCTCAACCCAGTGCTTGACAGTGGATCTCTGTATCTGTTTCCATTAGTTACTGGATGAAGTCTCTCTGATGAAAATTAGGGTAGTCATCAATCTGATTACAGGAGAAGGCCAGTTCAGGCACTCTCTCCACTATATCTAGGATCTTAGCTGGGGTCATCTTTGTGGATTCCTGGGAGTTTCCCTGGCACCAGTTTCTCCCTGACCCCGAAATGCGCCCCCATCAAGACATCTCTTTCATTACTTTCCCTCTTCATCCTGCCCCCAACTCGCCCAACCTGACCCCTTGTGTTCCCATCTTCCCACCTCCACCCCAGTATACCCAGGACATCTCATTCTATTTCCCTTTCTCAGGGAAATTCATGTATCCTGCTGCAAGCCACAAGAATATATAAAGTAGGATTTCAGCTGATTATGACCAAGCTAATACCTGAAGAAGCCAAGGGCCTTCCAGAGGTCAAACTGAGGTTCAAGGAGTCTTGGTGATATTGGCTTTTGATTATTAGCTGTTTCCTACTATGAATTTCTTGTGTGCTATTGTAGCTTTTCCATCATTCATTGGGCACAATTTCCCCCACTAAAGGAATATTTGATAACCTTCTGAGCAGTAACACAAGCCTTTCTGCAATTAGCAGCATCCGGCCAGGACCATCCCCAGAGGGACAAAAGTATCATATCAGAGATACCTCTGTACTCCAAGGACAGACTTAAGCATCCAGACTATNTGTTTGAGAAGGCCTGGCAGATGTGCTAATTGAGCTTAACTTTCTCCCTTTCCAAAGTCTTATCTCNAGTTTTAGATCTACCCTTAACAATTAACTCAGAACTAAAGGGTTCCAACTTACAGGAGCATCTAGTTGTGATGGAAGTTGCCTAGCTAAGTTGCTTAGCAACTGAACACACTCNCCAGAAACGGTGGGAGGAGAGATAGCTTGGAGAGATAAGGGTCAAAGGGATGAAAAGGCAGTTTTATTCTAGAGAGAGAGAACAGGAGAATGAGAGGAGAGGACAGGAGAATGAGAGGAGAGGACAGGAGAACGAGATGGAAAACTAGAAGAACAAGATAGAAGATGAGGAAGAGCTAGATGGGAAAGAGCTAGATGGGGAAGAATGAGATGGGTAAGAACAAGAGAAGAAAGACCAACATAAGGCAGAACTAAGATGTGAGAATTAAGATAGAACTTAGAGGGGACAGCAGATAAAGGTAGAGAGAAATCAGGCAAGAAAGGAACTAGGCTTGAGTATAGAACTAAAGCTGTGTAGATAGGATTCTATCCCAGANNAATAAAGTAGATGGACAAAAGAGCTCATTGTACTTAGATTCTTTTCTCGAAAATAATTCTCGCCATTTGTAGTTTCTCTTCTGGGCCCCTGGGAAGTATAATATTAATAAGGCTGGTCCTTTTAATATTATACAAGAGTATCCCACTTTGTGCCCTCCTTGTTACCTAGCCTCTCTGGGCTGTGAATTGTAGCCTGGTTATCCTTTACTTTACAGCTAATATTCTTTTATGACTGAGTAAATACCATGTTTGTCTTTCTGGGTCTGGATTACCTCACTCAGGTTCCCCACCCCCCCAGTTCCATCCATTTGCCTGCAAATTTCATGATGTCATTTTTTTTTTAAACCACTGAGTAATACTCCATTGTGTAAATGTACCACATTTTCTTTATCTTCCATGGAGGGGCATCTAGGTTGTTTCCAGGTTCTGGTTGTTATGAATAAAGCTGCTATGAACATAGTTGAGCAAGTGCCCTTGTGGTATGCCCAAGATTGGTATTGCTGGGTCTTGAGGTATATTGATCCCCAATTTTCTGAGAAACTGCCATATCGATTTCCAAAGTGGCTGTACAAGTTTGCACTCCCACCAACAGTGGAGGAGTGTTCCCCTTGCTCCACATCCTCTCCAACATAAGCTGTCATTTGATCTTAGCCATTCTGACAGGTATAAGACGGTATCTCAGAGTCGTTTTGATTTGCATTTCCCTGTTGGCTAAGGATGTTGAACATTTCTTTAAGTGTATCTTGGTTGTTTGAGATTCTTCTGTTGAGAATTTTCTGTTTAGATGTGTACCNCATTTTAAAATTGGATTCTTTGGTATTTTGATATATAGTTTCTTGAATTTTTTTATATATTTTGTAAATCAGCCTTCTGTCAGATGTGGAGTTAGTGAAGATCTTTTCCCATTCTGTAGGTTGTTGTTTTGTCCTATTGACAGTGTCCTTTACCTTACAGAAGCTTTTCAGTTTCAGGAGGTCCCATTTATTAATTGTCAATCTCAGTGTCTGTGCTACTGGTGTTCTATTCAGGAAGTGGTCTCCTGTGCCAATGTGTTCAAGGCTACTTTTCAACTTAAACAATTTTTAAGAAAGCAAGTTTGTTTACCTTGACCTTTGTGCATCCCAAGCTGACCAGATTTAGTCCTTCCTCAGACTCTGATGTGCAAGGATCACAAGTGTGCGTCACTAAGGCTAATATGGAAAGGTTTTGGAGATTGATGAAATTTTTTTTTTAAATAGGCAAGAATATAAAAAATAACTAGGGCTGTTGAAATAATCTCAGGACTTGTGCAATTGAGGTTGAACCATGAGTTCAAGGACAAGTCGGATTATATATCTCAAATTTAAAAAGCTATTTTGAAAACTGAACTCTGGGCATGGTGTTTTACATGTGCTTACATTGTTAATGTCAGCATTGTTTATACTGAGATAGGATGATTTCCTGGAATCTGAGGCTAGCCTGGGCTACTAAATGTTATTTTTCAGGTGTTTAGTGTTTGATAGGCATTGGAGAATGGTCATTGCACTCAGTAGATTCTTCCTTTATTCTCTACAGCATGTACTGAACATCTATGAGGACCATGACACTATTATGTACATCAGCAGTAAATGTTGCCAATTTCTGAAACCAGAGTGGTCCGGTTTACCTGTTAGAATTATGCAACCAGTAACAAGACCAAGCAACAAGACCTGAGCAGGGAAGGAGGCTTTTGGCTAAGAGTAGAAGTGGGAGATAAGATACAAAATCAAAGTCTTAACTCCTTGGTGCGTGGGAGGTAATAGTTCCAGGGTCAAGGAAATAGGAGGAATATNCTTGTGACTTTGAAATGCTCAGATTTTCATGAGATACCCCTTTTTACTCCTTTTATAGTTCTTCCATATTGTCATGGCAGTTATAAACTGCTGTATTGTTGGAATGTGTCATTTAGCTTACAGGTGAAATTATAAAGTTAGAGGTCATCTGGCTGACCGACTGTGGCAGCCTTCTTAGATCCAACCAGTTTTGGCCAACTCACCTAAAGAGCAACGTCTTGTCTTAAATCTTGTTCTTAAGATAAACAGGAATAGGGATGGAGTAGATGGAGATTACTAAAATATGCAAGACATGACTTCTGCTTCTAGTCTCTGTGTTTTAGGCTGCATGTATTATATACTTTATTATATACTTTATAGTTATATACTTTATAGTTGAACAAAAGTTGGTGCTGAAATCAATCCGCAAAAGAGAATAAGTGATAAAGTGCCAGAGGAACAAGGTGATACTTAGAGTGCAAGTGATCTGGGACAGTTTCATGGGAAATCGAGAACAGCATAGAGGACGTGTCTGGCTGGGGAAGGCAGTGGGAAGAATCTAGATGTGGAAAGGTGATGCAGGTCACGGTTAGGAGGTCAGGTTACTCAAGACTGGGACACTAGTCCTAGTAACTCTTGGTTTCTTTCAGGCAATGAGTCTTTTTGGTACAGAGTCCTGAATGACAGGCAGAAACTATCAGCTGTGGGTAGTAGGCTTCTCTGATCAAAGTGGTCCCAGGAAGATTATTATACTAGATAGAAGACTAGAGCCAATGAGACCCGTTTCCCTGGTTCCATGAAGTCGTCTGAGGGTTTGAGCACAGGTTGGTGGGTGGTAAAAGAAATTACAGCCAGCAGCTTTGTTGTTGTCCACACCGGCATAGACTGTGCCAAGCCTGTCTGTAAAGCCAGGCATTATATGACTGGCACGGAGCAGATGGGAAATTACCATTGAGACTGAGTGGAACAGTAGTNTAAATTTGTGCATGAGGTTGTTAGAAAGAGGGGATCTAGAGCTCAAAGTCTTAGGAAGCCTGGTGATTGGTCATAAGGAAGCCNTTTCAGAGACTGGAACTGGAGAAGGGTAGAGTGAGGTGCAGGCTTTGAGGAGAGAGGGTAAAATTGAGTTTGGGCAGTTCACATAATTGTTCTCAAGGAATAGTGTTTCCAAAATTGATTTTAATGCATTTCTGTTCTGGAGGTAATTTTCTCTTTTAATTCTAGGGATACAAAAAGAACTCGATCTTCTGATTGATCCTCCCAAAACAATATCAAAGAGATAGTAGAATTTATACTGTACATACTCCATGAGAATGTGTATTGACAGGAGTTGAACTGCTTTAGGGCCTTTTGATGCTGGTATGATTTATAATTCACCATCCATATGAAGTGAAGAGGAAAGCAGGAGTGAAACCCAGGTGTTGTGATTATCTGAAATTTCTTTTTTGTTTTCCTGTCTTGAAGTGAACTGAGTGTTTGTATAGTCTATCACACAGATCACTACATACATCAGTTCGCTCTTTTCTGACCTTGAGCCATGTTTTTGAAGTAGTTAAAAATAATGTTCTGACTAGGCATGGTAGCACACACCCTTAATCAAGGCACTCTGGAGACAGAGGCAGGTAGATCTGTGTGAGTTTGTTGCCAGCCTCATCTACACAGTGAGTTCCAGAACAGTCAGGGCTACATAGAGAGATCTTGTCTCAAAAATAAATAATATTATGTTTAATTTAAAACTGCTGCTATGTAGAGTGCAGGTATAATACCATTAGGATACTCAGAGTTCAGTCAACAATGTAAAATACTAAGAAATGACACATTTATAAAGTATTTTGAATCCTTTTATCAGAGCATCCCCCGTCTCTTTGGAACAAAGTGCTGACCTCAAAATTGTAATCTTTCTACCTGCAATTTGCACATGCCGGAATCATAGGTATTTGCCCCCAGCTATAGTGCCAGACTCATAAGTTAGCTTTAATAACAATGTACACTGTTACGGCTTTCTTGCATCTCACTCCTGTGAAATGTGTTCTTTGGGATATTTTTTTGTTTTGTTTTGTTAGAAGGGGAGAGAGCTAGGAAACGTAAATTTATTCTGAACTTCAAAGACTGAGCCTAAAATGAGATTTAGTGTTTTAATTTTTCTAGCAATTGTTTCCGTTTCTCAAAAGTTTTGAGTTCTTACTAAGTTAGTCTTGTAACTATAATTATTGCAATGTAAAGAAACCATCCTCTTTTAAAAACTGAGGTTTGAGACCAGAGAGAGCTCATCGGCTNAGAGCACTTGTTGATCATGCAGAGGCTCTGGGATCCCACCACATGGTGATCCACAACCATCCATAACTCCAGTTTCAGGGGATCCAGTTCTTCTTCTGACCTCGGCACACACATGGTGTGCATGCATAGTGCAGGTAAAACAGACATGCACGTGAAAAATAAGTAAATCTAAACAAACTTAGATTTGGGGCCAGTGAAATGGCTCAGCAAGTAAGGGTACTTGCATCCAAGCTCTATGATCTAAATTGGAGATGCACAAGATAGAAGAGACCCAGCATGCTCACGTACACATACACAAAGCTGAGGTTTTTGTTGCAGTAAAAGTGGTGTAAATCCACTCTGGGGAATATTCCTGAGAGAGAACTTGAAATGTGACTGCCTAGATCCAGTGCTTTCTTAAGTTGAAGACCTCCTTGTGGGTGCTTTCTTAGCTACTCAGTTAGGGGGTGTTTAATTAGTAGTAGGCTTAAGCAGATGTATTTGCATCATTGTTGAACTTGGGCTTTAGGACTTTGGAAGATGGAAAATCCCAAGTGAGAGATTTCTGTCATTGGGCTTTCTTCCTAACTGTCAGCACTGTCTCAAGTGTACCTTTAGGAGGTAATTCCACTGAGCAGGTAAAGTTCATGAAGTATAAATAGATAATCACCACTGGAGGACATTTGAAGTTGAGAACCTAGTAGAGTAATGAACTTCACTGTCAACTAGAGGAGAGTGTTTGCATAGGTTTGCATTTAAATGTTCACAACAGGAAAACTTTTTCCTTTTCCTTTTCCCCTTTCTTGTTTTGAAAGAGTTGGACTGTGGCCCAGGATGACCTGGAAATTACTATGTATTTCAGGTTTGCCTTAGTCTTCTAGCTACTGGGATTCTAGGTATGAGCCATCATGTCCAGAGAGACTATTGCTTTTCATATTTAAAAAAGCACTTGCCTTATTTTATATGAAGCTTTAACATCTATCTTATAGTCAAACAAAACTTATGTTCATAGGTTCTATGTTTTGTCAATTTGAAAAGGTATTTTGTGTTTTTACTACCAAATGAAAGCAATGCTGATCATTAAAAATAAAAACTACAGAGCTAAAAAGACTTAGTCTATGTGGCTACTACAGGATTACTTACTGCAAGTGGAGATGATTTTGGTTAATTTTCTTGAGTTATAAGGTTGCTTTTGTTTTTCTGTTGTCTTCTTATGGCATTAAAATTGTCATTTGAAATGTACTACTAGGTAAATAGGAAGTGATTAGAGATCTGAATTGGTTGATTGTGTACACACATTTGGGTGCTACATCTTTGCTTTGTTCTTTAGGAAAACACTTAAATTAGAACTGCCAAATTGGAGGGTTAGTGTGTATTTAGATGTAGGATTTTTGTTGTTTGTCTAACACATTCTTTAAGGAGGCCCTTCAGCCNCACCTGGAACATGCTGTTAGCCTAGTTGGAGAGCTCAAGATCCTTCTGACTTGGCATCCATAGTTGCTGGGATTACACATATGGTCCACCATGCTAAGTTGACAGACTTGGGGAGTTCTCAACACCCTTCTCTTTGCCCTTGCCATACTGTTCAGTCATGGAGATTTTGCTTTGGATAAGGTTAAGTTGGACTTTGTTGTTTGCTTATTTGCTTTTGAGACCGTGTATGCTGTATAACCCAGGCTTTCCTAGACCTTGCATTCCTCCTATCCCAGCCTCCTGAGTGCTAGCATTACAGGCAAATACACTGTACCTGGCTCAGCTGTTATTTTAAGGTGATTCTCTGGGTACTCCTGAGTAAGATATTTAGGAGGGAATGGCAGGAAAATGTAGGGGTCCACTGAAAGCCTAGGGTCCACTTGCAGATTAGAATTTTTGCTTCACCATGCAAATACCTGTTTTAGTTAGGGTTTCTGTTGCTATGATAAAACACCATGATTGTACTATTAAATATCAGCTTTCTATCAAATACCATACAACTTTTATTTAAGACAAGAAATTCAAGTCTTTTTATCGCCCCCATACCGTAATAATTTAATCCCCCCCCTACACACGCGCGCACGCGCGCGCACACACACACACAACTTAGCAAAACCTTTGTTTAGATAAAGACTCCCTGCTGCATTCCAAAATTGATGGCCTGGAGCAGTGACCCTCTTCATCCTGGAGTAGTGGTCCCTTTCCCGTTTCTCCTTGTTTCCTGTGTGCCAATTCTTTTAGGGCTTGTCCTCATCCCAAGCACACAGCTGAAAGGCTTTGAGCTTAGAAGTGGGGGGGGGGGCTTTCCTTAATATGTGTTCCTCTGTGGGCTTGAGGCTATGCCATGTGTCCAGAGACCTAGGTCCACACCCACATTCTCAGGAAGTTTTTGGCATTGACCAGATGACTGCCTTTCAGGCACAGCTTCTCGGTTAAGAGCAGTCACCTCTAAGAACTCACATGTACACAGTTCCATTGCATGACTGAGAGCAGCTGTGTGTGAGACACAGTTGTCCTGCTCAGAATTGAAGGGTACTAATCTGGTTATTTATATCTTCCATTATTAGAAATAGGTAATATTTGTGTATATGGGCACCTGTGTTTGAGATGAGACTGTGTGTGGAAGACAGATCAACACGGGGTATTGTTCTTCACACACTGATTCTCACTGTAAGAATAAGACCACTACCACAATTTTTGAGTCACTTTTGAAGCAAGCTTTATTAAATACTGGCCAGGATGATGGACACTGGCCAAATCCATACCTAGGATTCTGAGAATATGACCATGAACTGCACTAGTCAGAGGCTTATAAAGGCAAAACCCACAAGGCTACAAACTTCCTTCCTGCCTGTGTAACTCCTGCCTATGTTTGATCAAGCACATCCTGTTCATTTGGGGCAACCAAGCTTGTTTATTGAAGTGAGAACATATGGCTTATTGTCTTACATGAACAACAGTCCCCAGCATTCTAGGAAGTTATCTGTCCGTGGGCACGTGGGGCTTATAGATTAGAGGCTTTTTTGTTTTATAGATCTCTTAGACACAGTTATTTAAACTTAAAAACACTAACTCTAGCCATTACAACTGTCCACCTATTTGTTTGTTTTTGAGACAGGGCCTCCCAGGCCTGGAGCTCACCAAGTAAGTTAGGTTGCTGACCAGCAAGCCCCAGGGATTCTCCTGTCTCCACCTTACTAACTAGCACTGGGATTATAAATGGGCCATCACACCGGTTTTCTTTAGGTTAAGGATTGAACTCAGGCTCTCATGCTTGCACAGTGAACACTTTACCTACTGAGCATCTCCTTTGTCCCTAGTTGGATAGTGTTTAATATGAAGTGCACACATTCCTGAATTTAAATATTAAATGCTAAGGATGAAGGCTATACCTCTACTTTATTCCTTTTATTTACTATAAAATACTCAGTTGGTTTCTACACTTTAGCCATTCTCTTTTTTCCTATTTCCCATTCATCATGAACATTTTACAAACTGTCTCTAGGCATATGCTTGGTTAAAAGAACAAGAATAGGTATCTGGGAAGTATTGGGTCAAAAAGAAATAAACGTAATACACATTTACTTAAAATTTAACACTAATGGTGGGTTGCCACAAGCCACGGCTTTCTAACATTTTCAAAACTACAACATGATTAACTATGGTTACAGTCCTGCTGTGCATTGCCTTTCTAGCTGTGATTTTATTCCTTTCATCACATCTCCTTCTGCTGCCTTTGGCCCCCAACTTCCCAGTCACAGNAAATTACCTTCCTGCTTTTTACTGTCAGGAGATGAACTTCTTTAGATTCCATGTTTGAGAAGGATTATATAGTATTTATCTTTCTGGGTGTGTCTGATTTCACTTAATTAATGTCTTTAAGATTTATCCATGTTAGAAGATATGTCAAAATGTTATTCCTTTTAAGATTGAATAGTAGTATGTTATGTATGTATACTTCACATTTTAAAACCCACTCATCCATTAATAAGCATCTAGGTTGAGTCCACGTCTTGGCTGTTGTGAATAATACCTCAATGAACTTGGAGGTGCAGACTTATTTCTGACACACTGAACCCTCACAAGAAGGCATTAGTAGTAGGATGGATGGTGTGGGGACAGGGTAGAACAGAAATGCACAGGAGGCCCAGATGCATCAGGACTCTGTTCCTTGTTCTGTTTGGTACAGATGTGGTTGGGACAGAATGGCTTTTCGCAATGTGTTGTCAAGTGATAGTATCAAGCTGGAATGAATACAGAAAGATATAAAGAACTGTCTGTGTCTAGGAGCAGGTAAATGTTCACATGTTCCTAAAAATAGTTCTGTACGTACATTTGCCCATTGTTTAAAACTTACTGTGGTTAAAAGTAAGACAAAACAGAATTCTGTGTTCTGAAAAAAA
>LZPO01066678.1:15981-28607 GCA_001675575.1 Neotoma lepida
CTGGGCCACAGGCCAAAATGTTTGGTTTCNCTGACAGAGTAACTGAGTCAACAAAAATAGGATATCATAGTAATACATCAGAGAGATCCATATCAAGGCAAACCTGAAGCTTAATGGACTGTGAATCTGTGTCAATGTGGAGTGTCCTTTCTTGATATTGANCCGTAGTATGTAGGCATCCACATTGCAGATTCTATATAAACAGAGGACAGAAGCAATTTTGTTTAGAGCTGAAATGCTACAAGACATTCTATTAACTTTGCCTAAAACATGATATGACATTTATAAATACTTAAACAATGTCAGTATTCCAGTGTTAAACACTTTTCAAAGCATTTTGGAGTACCTGCCACCACTGGGTCTGGGTCTGTCCTGAATTCTTATCATGACACTGGAGCTGTTTTCAAACAATAGAATATTCATTTGCCATGTAAATATTGTTTCTCTTTTTCAAACTAGAACTGCTGTTTCTGAGAGAATAGTTAGTCGTAGGAGGAAGCTAAGGGATCTGGTTTTAACACCAATGAACCTAAGAGCTAATGAGACCATGAAGCATTGGTTGCCATCCACCAGCTACTCCTTCCTCTTCTCTGTGGTGGAATAATTCTGTAACTATTCCTCAGTGTTCACCCTTCACAGTATCTGTGCCTTTTCTGTGACCCTACTATTTCCCCCCATGCAATGTGACCATTGTCTCTTGAGTTTAGTCACATGACTCGCAATGCACATAGCTATGGAACAAAAGTAGAAGTAGACCAGAGCCCTTGCAGGTTGCCATATCTATTTAGACTAATTGGTCTCTATTTAGGAAGGACATGTCTGGCTTTTTATGTGAACAGGTAGGAGATACATGAAGGAGAAGTGAATTGTTCCATTATGACATTAAGACTAATCTAGGATGTTGGCCAACAACTAGCCAGTCTCCAGGCAGCTGAAGGTGTTCAAGTCTGAGCCACATAGCTGACATCAGCCTAATCACCCTACTACAACCCACATAGTGCTCAATGTTGTAAGCCCCTGTGTTCTGTCCTGTATACTAAGCAGTATTATGGCATGAATTGGTGACTAGAGAATTTTCAACAAAGCTTAAAGAGATTAAAAAACACAAGAGAGGGGCTTGAGAGATGGCACTTGCTGCTCTTGCAGAGGACCTAGGTTCAGTCCCTCAAACCCACATGGCAGCTTACAAAGATCAGTAACTCCAGTTCCAGAGGATCTAGCACCCTCTTCTGGCCTCCTGCTGGCATCAGGTATGCATACAGCACACTTACATATATANAGACAAAACATTCCTATACATAAAGTAAAAACAAATGAATCTTTTATAAATTCCAGGGAAATATACCCTATGAATAACAGAAAAGATTACTCATTTGATCACAAGGCAAAATGCAAACCTGCAGGGAGCACAAATCACATTACAATGAGATAACCTTTCAACCTCACTAGAATGACTAGAATCAAAGACATGTGGCAATTGGCAATAAAAGGCAGCAAAGACTAGAGAAACTGAACAAGGCCGGTAGAGCTGCAGACACTGTAAGCACCTTGGAAAATAGTCCAGAAATCCCTCAAAATGTTAAACAGCATTTCTCCTCTTCATCATTCACCCAAGAGAAATGCAAACCAAAGTTCACACAAANACTTGACAAGTATGTCCAGAAGACTATTAACAAAATGGTCCAGAAAAGGAAATGCTTCAAATATTGACTAACTGATGAATGGATAAATAAAACTTGACATTGCCATAAAAGTAAGTACTATTAAACAATAGAAAAGAATGGAGAAATGATGTGTGTGACAATATAAAGAATAATTNAAGACATTATTCTAAGTGAAAGAAACCAGTCACCACAGATGATACTGTATGATTACATGTATATGAAATATCCAGAATANAAAACAATGAAGGAAAACATTGATAATTTCCTTGATCTGGGGGGAGAGGGTGGAGGGTGAGAGAAATCACTGGTAATGAGTACAAAAAGTTTCTTTTTAGATAACAAATATGTAACATTAGATTATTATGTTGGTTATACAGCCCCCTAAATGTACTATAATTCACTTAATTGTCAGCTTTAAATAAGTAATTTGTATACATNTGAATTATATCTCAATAAAGATATTAAAATGTGTCTTTATTTCTCTACTTCCCTCCTCTCTCTCTTCTTCCTTCTCCTCCTCCTTTTCCACACCTTAGATTTTTACTTAGATCACAGGCATGTGAATATTGGCAAGTAGAGCATTATAAGAGAAAACAAGGCCTCTCAGCATGGCTTCTTTGAGATAGTTGTTTATTTACTGCCTTTGATACATTTAATGGTGAAACTGTGGAGACCATTTGCCATTTGGTGCCAGGCACTGATAGTTANAGAGGACCAGCTCTGTCCCTCCTTTGTCTTCTTTCTGTGNTACTCACTCAGGCCCCATTTAGTCTTGATATTGATGTGTATAAAGAAAAGGCCACCACTTGCCATATCTTAGTTTGCAAGTCATGGCCAACTGCAATGGGTAAGCTTCATCAATGTCAGGTGACTTAAAGGCTGTTTCTGATTTATCTCTATTGTCTCTTGTCAAACAGCAGGCATGAAGATGAAATTGCTTTGTCATGTGGCATTGAGTAACCAGACAGTTCGTTTATTGCCTATGTATCTTCTGGTATTCCTTTTCTTCGTTGACTATATCTTCTATTCAGGTCTTTAATATTTTTGCCTAAATTGCCTGCTGTGGAATAATCCTTCTATACNCTGTGAAGATTTGTCATTATGATTGGTTTAATAAATAAGATGACTGGCCAACAGCTAAACAGGATAAGTTAGGCAGGAAAGCCAAACTGAGAATGCTGAGAGGAAGAAGGGCANAGTCTGGGGAGTCACCAGCAGATGAAGAGAAGCAAGATGGCATGTCATACTGAGAAAAGGTACCAAGCCACATGGCAAAGCATAGATGAGAAATATGGGTTAATTTAAATGTAAGAATTAGCTAGTAACAAGCCTGAGCTATTGGATGAGCATTTGTAATTAATATGAGCCTCTGTATGGTTATTTGGGACTGACAGTCAGGAAAGAAAAGTCCACCTACAATTACCTCTTTTCATAAATTTCCGTAACCCACTTTTGGTTTTACTATCCTCCAGCCCACTCTTTGAGCTACCTGAGTGTCCTGACTATTAAGGGAGAACATTTTTACCCTCTCCTACCCTTACACACAAAGCTCCAAAACTCACATTGACTTTCTGTTGCCAGAAGGAGATCCCTGCTCATGATGGAGAAGTAACCTCTGTTCTTATGCTCCCAAGAGAGAAGAAGCAAAATAGAGTACTGTTCTAAACAAGCACCCAAAGGTTTGAGGGTTTTGTTTGTTTGTTTGCTTGCTTGCTTGCTTTGTTTTGTTTGATTGGGATTTTTATTTTTAGCAAGCAAGCAAGCAAGCAAACAAGCAAGCAAAAGCAACAGTTAACTACACTGTACAGGCTTAGATTCCATGGATCCCAGTGGGAACAACTGACCTCAGTAACTGNACACAGGCAGCTTGGCCTACTATTTCTCCCATGCTTCTCAGGGTAGTGGCACCTTCCCAGGCTATGTGGGGATTTCCTTGGAGGACCTTTTTGAAGCACAATGCAGTTTGCTATATTAAATGCCTGTGGTGCAAGAATGTGGATGAGGGCTTAAATACCCAAAATTGATCTAAAGAAATGTCAAAAGCTAACTGCACATGTCTGATGCACAAGGGAACTGTGGGAGAAAAGCTTAAATCGGCTCCTTATTTATTCAGAGCTCCAGGTGGGTAGCCTTGCTGGTTGGCACACAACCTGGAAGGCTGATGGTAGATATTGTTGAGCGGCTAGTGGATGCTAGCTTAAATGTTTGGCAGCTTATTTTCCTCTCTCAAAATGGTGAGTGATGAATAGCTGAAGTGATCAACACCAGAGGGAACCTAGGGTTTCCAACCAACCCAAAGCCAGTTTCCTCACTCCCATTACCCACTAGACAACTGCAAAGATATTCCTCTTGACTTTGAACCACCACTTGATTTTACAGTCCACTTGCCTGTGGTTTAGAAACTGAGTGTGTCAGCATTCCTTTTTACTGCCTCAGTGTAGCAGCAAATGTGTTTTGTTCTCTCCTTTCAAAAGTGAAGATTGTATTTTAAAATCACTCTCTCCCCTAGGGAACCACTCACTCCTAACTCCCTGACAGGCCATGAGGACCTCAAAATTAAGAAACATGTCCAGAAATGTGAGTTTGTACAGAAAGAACTAGAAAACCACCCAGACACGTAATGACTCAGTTATGTGCCTGGCTTCTGTCAGGAAAAATGTGTGTCTGGATTTTCAGGCTCATAATAGACATGTACAGCTAACTGACTTTTATCTTGCCTCTGTCATATTGATCTATCAGTGAATCCATAATAGAAGATAGGGGCCTGGAACAGTAAAAAGTAATAACCATTGAGATGGATAGCCCGAGCAAAAATGTAGTTTCATGGGGACACTTAGTGCAAAGAACTGTAGATTCATGTCAAGGGGGCATAAGTATCCCCTTCAAAGCCAACTGTTAAAAACATCTAGTGCACAGTTGACCTGCCTTCAGAATATGATATGTTTCTGTATTGATTTTTCAGAGGTCCAAAACAAGAGGAAATAGCCAAGTTAAAGTTTCTTTGCAGAGCACTAAAAGTAATTTACCTTCTTCCTCTGATTTCTGCTTCAAATTTTGTTTTATGGTTCAAAGTACAAGTGCTTATTTTAAAAAATTCATTTCTGACTCATGGTAGGAAGCAGTACCAGAGACTGAGAAAGTGTGAAGCAAGAAATGAGGCACCAAATGAAACAGAACAACAGCCCCCACCACTGAGTTAATGGAGTTAGCCGATCGTCATTATGCGATGGTGTTTGTCGTTTAAGCACACACCTCAGATGTCCAGGGTTTTCCCGTTACCAGAGGATTCTGAACAGATTGGGGAATTACATTAAATACTTGGCAAAATGGCTTGGGATTCATTCATCTAGGGTCAGCTCATGAAAGCCCTTTTTTTTTTGCACCCTCTTACATAAAATTATCAATCATATTTTTAAAACAAATTTTGAGACAGAAGCAAAAGCAGTTGTTTTCCAGTTCAAATCAGTGCCAGCTGCACATCATTATTGCATGGTAAGGGCTGAAGTTGGCATTGTGATGATAATCTACAATTCCTAAGTCTCCTTTGTTCCCCAAATATCATGTGCTTTATTGTCACTTTCTTCATGTGGTATACGGAGGCACAGGAAACTAACTTCAGTTTATTTTCNGTGCCCAAACTTGGTATATATTCTTCTTATACCTTCATTTTTATGGCCTTAGCAAAGTTGAATTCTTCAGAATTCTGTCACAAAACAAATGACACATGCAAAAGAACTAATGAAGGAATGTTTTAAATAAGGCACAAAAGATGGAACACTGGTGAGGTAGGCAAGGAGAACGGAGGCACGGTTCCCAAAGACCTCCCGTCCCTCACCAGCCCAAGTCTGAAGCTCAAAGGAGGGGAAGTTTTGAGAGTTGATGAACTCCGAGTCTGAGGAAAGGGCTATCCGGCTGGACCTGTGGCCAGTGGTGAAGGAACGGAGACACTTAGAGCAGTCACACCAAGGGAATTCATTCTTCTCTTCATGCCCTCCACTTTTCCACCAGGGCTTCCCATGGGTTTAACCCTAAAGAAAGACAGGGAATAACTCCAGATTCACAAGCCCTTTCTATCAATGTTATAGAACAAAGGGAGAAACTAAATTCCCCATGATCTAGAAGATCAGCTTGAAAAATAACCCCTTTCATGGGGGTTTATAGGGTTGCATTTGCTTTAGGTTTCTTCTATGCTCATGGAATCAACATTACTATTATGGTTCTTCTACTACAGAGAAAATCAAGGTAAAATAGGGGGTCTGCTGGTGAAGTCCCCATGCAAACTGAGGCTGGAGAGATTGCTCAGGGGGTTAAGTGTAAATAGTGCCTTTGCAGAGACACTGAGTTCAGTTCCTAGCACCGATGCTTGGCGTCTCACGACCACCTGCAGAATATCCAGTCCCTACTTTTGGCCTCTGCAGGCAGCTTGCTCATGTGCAAATGCTCCTTCCATACATACAATTAAAATTAAAAATACATTTTAAAATAAAAATTGTAGCTTTTATCATATTTATGGTGGACTTTGATTTTGTTAAGAGAGTTTTACACCTTTTAGAATATTAATTCAAGGAAACAATATCCATAAGNATCATAGAAACTGTCATTCAAGATCACAAAGATTATAAAATAAGTGAAATTAGACAAAATGAGCTCTCAGGGCAGGGGGTACCTGTTAACCTCTGTCATAGACTTCTCAGCAAGTCCAACACTACAATAAATGCTATTAAAACATTCCCAGGAGAAGAAAGAATAATCTCTTCCTCAAATCCCCCATTTCTCTCTGTCCATTTTGGTTTTATCTCAGATTTTGGAAATATACTCTGTCCTCTCTGTATACATATATATAAAAGAACAATAGGAAAGTGGAATTTTCTTTAAGGGTATTAGAATGCAAAGTACATTTTAAAATAATGTATTATAACTATAAAAATTTCAGTCACATGTTTTCCGGAACAGGATTAAAATGTTTATGAACCGTGGGCTATATTTTAAAAAACCATACTATTTAAAGAGGCTATTTATTGAAAGCACTTAAATCTGCTAGGTATTAGATAGGGGCTATGTTATTTTTGTATTGTGATTTTTTTTCCTAAATGTTTTTACTGCGGCTTCTGTAATCAACTGGTCTGGGTTGAAAGATTACAACATCACAGATCTCACTTAAAATATGCAAATTTATATATTTTCATTTGGAAAATGATACCATTGGCTGGAAAATGTGCATTCTATGCAGAATCCAGGTCTAATGTTACACATACATAGGTAAATTATCTGTCTATCCATTATTCATATATCTCTGGATCTAAATTTGCAATAATTCAAGTGTGAAAAGTCACCTACTGACAGAGTATTCTCTGCAAATTTTCAATCACTGGAGAAATATTTACAATTCTTCCAGTCCATGACAGTGCTTGATTCACACATACAGATAAAGTGACTAAAGTGACATGCCTCCCACCTTTGCTTGGCTGGATTGCTTGGGTGGGTTGCTTGGCTGCTTTTCTTTTTTCTTCTCTCTCTCTCTCTCTCTCTCTCTCTCTCTCTCTCTCTCTCTCTCTCTCTCTCTCTCTCTCCTTCACTTTATCTCATCAAAGGCAACTTTTAAAAGTTTAACTGTTTCAAAAACAGACTCAAATGGCTAGAATTGGTCTACTGTTTTTAAATGTTCGGGGAAGGATAAAAATCTAGCTGATGACTTCTTTCAAGGTCTGTTGGGATTTTAGTTCCATTAGAACATGATTATAATGTAATCCACAAGCTGGTTGTAAAGAATACAGGAGCTTTAAAGTAGTGAGCGTGTATGTGAAGGACTCATTCCAACGTATGTTTACATACATAATGCACACATGCATATACTCATGCACACACACATATACCCCATGTGGACACACACATACACACACACTGAACTGTAAGGTAAGACTATGAAAATAGGAACTGGAAATTTGGTCTAGTGGTTAAGAGCACTGGCTAACCTTCCAGAGAACTCAGGGTTAGTTGTCAGCATCCACAAGGTAGCTCACAACCTTTCTGTACTTTCAGTTCCAGGGGATCCCAATGTGCTCTTGTGGCCTCTGCAGGCACAGAATACAGGTGATACACATACACTCAGGCACACACATACACATAAAATATAAATAAATAAATAAATAAATTTGTAAAAAAAAAAAGATTAATAAGAAAGGATAGAATTCCAAATCAGGAAATCATCTGAATCTGTTTCTAGTCTTTTCTAGCTATGATCTTAAACCTACCTCTTCCCCTACCTACTATTAGTCTTGTTACCTTGAGGAGCCATTTTCTTCTCCACACTACATGTTTGTGATTCCTAGACTTCTCTTTGTGTCACTGTCCATTACTCACTGGTTTCTTGAATATGTTTATCCAAATATAACTTAAAATTCCAATTTTGATAACTTGCTCCTTTTTCTGAATCTCAGATATGTCACTGTCTCCAAGCTGCCTTTCTCCATTACAAGCTGAGTTCCCCCTTGGTGTGTCCCTTTAAATNACTAAGCTGTTAATCTACAGGACAGTGAAATCCCATTGTTTTGTGGTGTTTTTCCTGCTATTTCACAACTTGGATCAAAAAAGGATAGCTACTTGTTAATGTTGCATTCCTAAAATTTTATCCCATGTGGAATACAGCAGAATTTCAGTTTTATGAATGAATGAATCCTGAGTTCGCTCAGCAAAACAGGTGACTCCAAGCCCCACTAANTCTTTTATCATTCCATAAATTAAATAAGGAAACANAAAACAGAGGATCTTAGTAACATGCCTAAATAAACAAGGGAANCTGGAGTAGANGTCAAGTTCNAAGCTGTCTGACTTAGGCCTTCTGCTTCCTCTTCCCTCATGTCCCTCTCTCAGCTGGGGCTCNAGGCCCATTTCTGATAGAAATACCGCCCATCCCACAGGGCTGATAAAAGGAACAAGAGACCCCCGTGTTGTTAATCAGTGCAGAATGTAACAGAAGTCTGGTGTCTTTGCTTTTAAGGAGAAAAGTATCTTTAAATAAAAGAGGTAAAATCCTACTTAATTATCTGGGACTCCTTCCCTTATCCTAAACGGAAGTTCCCCTTAGAGCCAGCGACTCTATCAATCCACCTTAAGCTAATCTCCCTTGCACATATGATAAGCAGAGTTGCTCCCCTAGTGATCTCATATGCTGACACTGACAGGGAAGAGTCCTAGTGGGTAA
Organism: Neotoma lepida; assembly: GCA_001675575.1. NCBI lineage: Eukaryota > Metazoa > Chordata > Mammalia > Rodentia > Cricetidae > Neotoma > Neotoma lepida. Next base: position 24,847 of record LZPO01066678.1, read on the forward strand.
TGAGAAGAACAAGAGTCGGGGGGTGGGAAGTCACTCATTCTAAATGCCATCAGCCTACAATTTAAAGAAACAACTAAACAGGGAGAGTAAAGTTCAATCGCCCTCTCATTAGCCCCAATTAACAGAGTGAAAGCTGTTTGTGTGTAACAGAAGACACCTTATTGTTTGTTGTTGGGTTTCAACGAATGAGAGATGAATAATCCCAGTTAAATAGTTAACAGGATAGCAAACAAGTTGTCCAGAAAAAAAAAATATCCAGTTTCAGCCTGTTTTATGGAGCAAATAATGAGTTTAGAGAAGTTTTTGTCAGTTTAATAAGAAGAATTTCAGCAAACACACAGCATTCACAATTACCTAAAATTAATAAAATATAAGGTACCTATGGAAATTAGTACAGCCAGTATTGTTGTAAAAATAATTTATGAATTAATTGTATTTTCTAAAACTCTGTGATAGAAAACAGAAATACATCACTTCATATCAGTAAGGCTACATGCTCCTGACCACTTCACTGTTAACACCTCTGACTGGAGTCTAATGGTGTTCAAACGAGGGTTCCTTGGACAACTACTATCAGCAACTTTACACCTCTAAGTTGTGCCATGTCAGGATAAAGGTCCAGTGTTGAAACAGGAAGTAGGTCNTGGCTCTCCTTGTTGACCCCTCAAATTNATCACTTTCAGGAATAACCTGTGCACTGCGACAGGTCTTAGTTTCCTTCCCCAGTGCAGCAAAATTTCTAAAGTCAAATTTTTCCACTAAGAGCTGGAGTGATGNNTGGATGGTTGAGAGTGCTCACTGCTCTTGCAGAGACTGGAGTTTGGTTCCCAGTACCCACTGTGGACAGTTCACACCTGCCTGTAACCCCAGCTCGAGGAGACATGACAGCACCCTCTTCTAGACCCTGTGGGCATGCACACAGTCCACATACAGACAGCAAGCACACACACACAGAGACATAAGTAAAAATAAATTTAAGATTTTTTTTTAAATAATAAAAGAGTGAGCGGAGCTTAGAGAGGTAACGTGGTTAGATGGAAGACAAGAGATTGGCACGGGTATCTTTAAAATGTGGTATCCCTTGTGAGGGAAGGGGGAGCAATGTGGCCTTGCCTTGCCTCCATTCTCATTATAGAACCAGCAGTAGCTTTCACCTGATTTTCACTCATTTTCTATCTTTTTTGACCAAATTCCCAGGCAACTCAGATGGGCTGGCCTTGAGTATCGCTTTCTCCACCGAATTCTTTCTTTCTTAACCGACATTTTGTGGTTAAACAGATGAATCCCAGATGTGAGAAGAATAGCTCACATTCATAGAGAATGAGGCCCTGCCTCATTAAGGGAAAGATACCATTGCTTTCTGGCTCTGAATGCTAAGATTGCATTTCCTAGACTTGAGAGGGAATTGTGAAATTTAACAAGAGCCATAAGGGATACTTCCTGGGTCACCAAGAAGGTCATAACATGAGTATACCATTTGGTCTCCTGCCCAGGCCCATNTGCTCCCTTTGCATGTGGTCTCGTGGGCATCCTCCACATTACACCTTTCCAGNCTCAGTTAGACCAGCATTAGCACTTCTACATCTTATCTCACTGATCTAGTTCAGAAAAAAGCAGCAGTAGAATCCTAATTGAAAGTATTGAACTAAGATAAAGAACCGTGAGGAGGAAAGGGAAAGATGTATGCGTGCCTAACACTCACCAGGAAGTGATTATGGTGTTCCAGCAAGCAAAGCCTGAGGAAGGCACTAGTGGAACAAACAGCCTCCACATGCTGCAGCACTGTGTACTGTGCTAAGGCTGTCAGAGGTCTTGGCCTCCTGTACCAAACAATTCATTCAGAGTTCAGTCATTCTCATGTGCTCGCCAGCTTCTAGGCCTCTTACAGGTTAGTCTTGCTCAGAGCACTGCNGTCAAGTGCTAACTTCTCACTTCTTGGTAAACTGAAGATGCCCAGCGGATGCCCCGGGTTGAAAAACGAACTTCTTTCTTTCTTTGCTATTTGTTTCTTATTCAAATTCAATAATGTAAAAATGAGAAGAAATTGAGGAAAGAAATACTAACTAAACAATAAAAAAAATTGCAAAACGTGTACTTTTAACTGACAAGTTTCTCTTGTTTCCCTATGTTGAGGAATTTTGGGAATAATCATAGTGACCCAATAAACCAAAACCTCCAATGATACAGCCTGACTCTCAGTGAAAATATGCTGGAACAGAAGATAATATGCCAGAGCCAGCCTGAAATATGACTGCATGTGTGCACTTTCCAGTACAGGCTGATAATTATTTTTATGTGACTCAAAGTAAATACCTTAATAATGCTTCGGACTCATTATCATATTTCTCTGTATTCTGAACCCCATTATCACATTTATGTTCACTATTAGGGGAATTTTTATTGGGACAAGGCTACCAGATAGATCTGAGATATAATCAGAAGTCTAAATGCCCTGAGATCCACTAATTCTGCTGAGAGTATGGGGGCATGAATGCAGTCTTAGCCCTGTAGTTAGGAGAATGAATTAGAAGAGCAATGCCCAGTATCTCAGAAGATAGGTCCACTGAATAACAGTAGGGATTTGGTGGAAAGCACAACTGCGCTGATCCACTCTCGATGCTTTAAGTGAATCTGCGTGTTTGTATTAAACAGATAATGAGTTACTTAGATATTCTACTCATTCCTGTAGGCCATGTCACAGATTATTTTTCTTACTTTAGAATATACTGGATTGTTATGAAACTGATCTCTGATGCTTGGAACAACAAATGAGAGAAACCAACATCTTATGCTTTGTTCTTTAATAGGTCCCTGCAAACCCCCAGGAGCAGGTGCTTTAGATTAGGCTGCCCAAGGCCAGCAGGGCCCGACTTTATTATACTTTGGTAAATAACAGTCACTGTTGTCATCATAGTTTTCCACACTTTCAGAAAATGTCACTAGCCACATGTCAGCAGGGTTCTTTGTCTAATTTCTACAGCTAAGGTGGCAAGAAGGTTATTAGAAGTAATAGCAAATTTAAACTTTTATTAGCAGTAAACTGCAAAAGCTAATGGTGATGCCAGCACTAGATAAAATCATTGTCACAGTTAATTCTGAACTCCTTATTTCAAGCTTAATAATAGGAAACTCAATGGAAAGGATATTACACGCCCCATATCACTCATGAGTGCCGCAGGCCTGAGTAACTTGTTATTTTGCTCATGAGTGAAATAAAATGCAGATTATCCTGCCTGCTATCAGGGGCATTGTTTTAATTGAGGATGTATGCATGGAGATGAGGGGGGCTCCAAGTAGCTTCTCATTTTTGTAAATGTTTTAAGAGCATTCTCATTTAGTTCTGTGACTCCGGGAATCACCTTTGTGCTGTGTGTGTCTGTGTGTCTGTGAGTGTAAGTGTGTGTGTGTGTGTGTGTGTGTGTGTCTCTGGGTGTGTGCACCTTTAAAGTTAGTTTTGCCCGAGAAGCAGAGATACAAATGTAAACTGTGGAGAAAAGAGGGTAGTTTGGAGACTTTTCTCAGGTATTTCTTCCTCAGCATTCTAGAGCCTATGTCTCCAGCCCCTCTGTCAATAAAGGCAAACAATGGAATATTTGTGTTGCTGTTTGTCTCATCCCAATCAGGTATGTGCATACACACACCCACACGCAGCCCTTACACACACACACAGCCCTTACACACACACACAGCCCTTACACACACACATGCACAGACAGACACACATGTGCGTGAGCACACACATGCACACACACATGCACACA